>JANRMR010188692.1:0-10890 GCA_025434825.1 Bergia sp. 'catenularis'
AAAACGAAGACCCCTAGTGACTAAAACGAAGACCCTAGTGACTAAAACGAAGACCCTAGTGACTAAAACGAAGACCCCTAGTGACTAAAACAAAGATCCTAGTGATTAAAACGAAGACCCTAGTGACTAAAACGAAGACCCTAGTGACTAAAACGCTCATGCGTTACTGACCTTTCTGCTGTCTGCATTTATAGTCCCTGATTCTTGATAGTTCCAAAGTTTTGTTTTGATTATTTTTGCCAGAAATATGGGGCATACAAACTTCTATCACTCGGCTTGGGCTAGCCCTGCCACTGTACTTTGTATCTCAGCACTTGTCATGGCAAAACACCAATCAGAGACCACCGAAGCTAGATTTTAGTGGGACTGCTTTGTGTCTTGTGAAATTGAAACTCCATGATCACGTGGGACAAAAGCGAGGAAAAACCTGAGTTGCCTAGTTACAAGTGCCTCACTCTCAGTAACCACTCATCGTATTGACAAAATATTTCAGACAATGTTTCATGAATGATATTCCTACTTTTCTATTTGAAAATAATATTTTTGGAGGATGCGTTTGTACATCAAAATCAACCTCGAAGTCAAAACTTCACCATCAGTCTGTGGCTGCAATCTTGTTCCGCGTATCAGGTTACTGGGGCTTTAAAAGTAGCAGATAATAGAATCTGTCATTTTGTTGATCTTGTCATAGTTACTTTATATCTCACATTGTATCGCTTCCTGTTGTAAAATTACAATTGTGGATATTAACAATGAAATCTTTGTAAAATAGTCATTAAACCCTGGGCATTTTAAAACAGTCTGTTTGCTTTGCTATTTAAATAACACCAGAAGCATCCCATAGTCATTGCATTATATCACGCATAACCCATTATGCTTGAACTTGAAGTGCACATTGTCAATATGCCGTGATCTCAAGCTCGGAACTTGCGTTATCTACAAAGATTTGGTAAAATTGTTTTTAAATGGATTGAATTGAAGTTCACGTTCTCAAAATGGCAACCCCATTCAAATTGCCAACGTTGAAGGGACACAAAAATCTCCTTGCGCCTAGTGCCCAAGATATTATGCAGTTTGACTGCAACAGGCTGCCTTTGGAAAGGCACATCAGCAAGGGAACGTTTGGGGAAGTGTACCTGTCCACGTGGGAAGCAGAGAAAGTGGTGGTGAAAAGGATGATCGGGGTCCAGGACAAGGACAACACCAAGAAATTTATAAAGGAGGTGCAGATCATGAAGGACCTTAAACATCCAAACATTGTAACTTTCAAGAGAATGTGCCTTGAGTCCTGTGCTAGCTCTCATTTTGGAATACGTGAAATGATATTTTTTTTGTTTCAGAAAAGATGGGGGGGGTCTTCGTTTTAGTCACTAGGGTCTTCGTTTTAGTCACTAAGGGTCTTCGTTTTAGTCACTAGGGTCTTCGTTTTAGTCAATAGAGTCTTCATTTTAGTCAATAGGGGTCTTCGGTCTTCATTTTAGGGGTCTTCGTTTTAGTTACAACCTATCTGCTTCTACTGAAGTTTTTACTGCACTGAAGACTCGAGAACGGGAGAATTTGAAAGCTTTGGATTCCGCTTTTGGATTTCATTTTCCAATTCGCTGAGTCAGCCAAGTGAATGCGTCATTTTTAACACTAAAACTTGCATAGTTTTACATATCCCTGCAGAGTTCCAATTAAGTATTTTGAAATGCAGTAATGGCAATTTTATTCCTGTCTTAAAGAATTAGCAAATGCTTTAGAATTTCTTAAGTAACAGTAATAGCAGCTCCATATATTGGTGTACTTGTGGTCCACAGGTACTGCAATTCTGTAATTGTAAACAGACATGCAGTCTTTTGTTAAAAGTATGTAATATGTAGTTTTCAACAGTTCAGGAAAACTCATGCCACATTATACCCTTCCAATTTATATCTTTGATAAAATGACCTATTTAGTAAATTTATTGAATATAAACTTAAAGCTAAGTCACACCTTTATACATACATTATTATTTACTATTTATTTATTGCACACACTTTAAGAATCCTACTGATAATCAGTTGCTGTGTTAGTGTTTTATTTTGAAAAACGATTTGTTGTCTTCTGTACAATTCAGAAATATAATAAATTTAATAAAAGCTCAACCTCTTCAGTATTTGATATTTTGTAACATTTCAAAATGTATACTATTAGGTGCTATTTTAGGTACTAGTTTTAACTGTTTTCACCGATATTTTTTTTATCTTTTTATATATTTTATAAGACATTCCTGTTTAATGTTTACTAATTGGTCTTAAAATATCTATACAGTATATAATTAACAATTGTCCCCCAAAGTGGAGGTGACTAGTGGTGGATATTTACCGAGACGTGAATGCACCAAGGTAAATACCTATCACTAGGCACCAACACTGAGGGGGATAATATGTTTTAGTATTAACCAAACAGGTGAACAGCACTTTAAAAAATAATTTATTTCCATTTTTTGCAACAAAAAAAGAGAGCGAAAAAAAAAGCCTCATGCATGAGTGACCAAAAGTGAATAGCACAAGATATTCAGTGTTTGATGAACCAATCAGAGCATGTGAAAAGTGCTGTTCACCTATTTGGTTAATACTAATTGTTTTTATTTCCTTGCAGGTGAAGAATACAAAGAAGAAATCATAAAACTTCAAGAGGCTTAGTACCATCACTGTGTACAAGATAAAAAAGATCCAGTTTATGATCCAGAGGAATTTTTAAAATTTTGTATTATTTATATTTTGAGTTTTGTTTTGTCTTGTATGAGTTCTTCTCATCACAATGATGAGCGAATTAATTGAAATAAGAAGAGAGCAGTTTCTGTTATTTATCAATGATGTTATGGTCTTTCTCAAAAATGTAATTTCCTACAAGAAGATAATGGTTTATTTTTGCATTTCTGTAACTTGTCTCAGAGAGGAATTTAAACACAGCACTAATTGGGCACTAGCTGTTCAAGTAAGGTAATTTCTCAAAACATTTCTTCCATTGCCAACAATAATCGTCAGTGTACCAATAGGGCTATCCAAGATGCCATTAAAAACATTTAATTGCTTTAGTGATTGATGACTATCATGACATCCATGCAATTAGAAGGCCAACTTTGGGTCACACTAGCCAGACTACTCATATGTGTTCAATCATCATCAAAATAGTTAAAGAGGCAAAGGCGATCCCTATATATAATGTTAATAAAGATCATAATCCTAATGGTACTGATGCAGACCTACTTGTAGATTATTTATGTTAAATTCCCTTTCAGTATATTGGGCTACACATTTCTTTTAAAACATTCAATAGGAGAACTTGGAACCAAATACTTTCTGTATTAATATTATAAGAAGATATATGTTGATAAACTGATTGGGGCTGAAAGAGTTTTCAATGACACAAAGTACTCTATAGGAAATAGTTTTAAATCACTCTATCCATTTCTCTACCTCCAGCATACCTGACTATAATGATAGTCAAAACAGTACATGAACTATTCTAGAGTCATATGTGTAATAATATTATGTATACTAGATACATAAGACAGTATACTTGGATTGATATCCAAAAACTAAGAGAATTCCCAGACCATTTGTTGTACATCATGTATGTTGTATTTCTTGATCAATGATGCATTACATTTGCCATTGCTATATTTATATGATTAATTATCTGGAGTGCAAATGAATTTTAGTGCTACAATTTTGGTATTTATTAAAAATTATTAAGTGGCTCAGAAGCATACACTCCTATTTTTGGTCTGAATATGTTTTTACTGACAACTACATCTCTTTTATCAAAAATAATATATGTGTATAGATAGTCAAAATTTGTGCTTGAACATTTATCATGTATTTTCTACAGAGGATTGTGTTGCATTATTATATTATAAAGTACCTGTAGCTATAGACAGAGGATACAACAACAGAACACAAGACTGAAGTAATAATAATAAGAATGGTTTATTATCAGGGTATCCACTAAAAAGGCTCTTCACCTGATAAAACTACATGCTAGATGTAACACCAATCAAAAGTTTCATAAATTACTGTACTAATTTCTAAATGCTAAAATGCATCAAAAATATAAAAAGAAAAGCTAAAGCGGAGAAATAGCGCGCGCTTTAAGCAGGTCCTTACACAGTGTGCAGTACTGTTTGTAATCTGAACAGTTTCTTATTCTGGCAGGCAATAAGTTGAAATGTTTTGCAGCTGAATACTGAAACGTATTTGTGATTAAAGAAGTGATAGCCTAGGAGCTATAGTAGATCGAAGATTTCTAGCAGGTTTTACAATTTGCAGTTATAAATAGGCAGGTCGGTTATCAGTACGCAGACCTTTAAAACACATCTAAGCAGAGAGTAGTCTCTGAGTTCATGTAGGGGTAGCCAGCCCAGATTTAAGATATCAGTTTTATTGCCGGTTTACATAGCGTCCTAGAACGAAGCTGGCTGCAGCAAACTGGAGGCGTTGTAGAAGTCGGGCAATGGGTAGAAAACAGTATCACAGTAGTTAAGTTTGGAAAGAACTAGTGACTGCTAAGTGTTTCATGAAGTCAGTAAAGTTCTTAATCTTCTTGAATATCCTAATAGTACCATAGCAGCTTTTACAAACAGCATTGACGTGCTCGTCCCATTTAAGGTTCTCGTGAAAATGTACGCCCAGTAGTTTACTTGCATTTACGTAACCAAATGTCTTATTCGAAATTGCGACAGTGGGACGATTCATTTCTAATTTATGGACTCGAGACATTTGGCGCGTGGACAACAGCATGATCTTCGTCTTGATGGCGTTGAGGACAAGGTAGGACTCACTCGACCAGCAGCTCATGAGTGCTGAGTGAGGAATTTAGCTCTTCCACAGATTTGTGGAGCTCAACAGGACGGCAACTTGAGTATATTGTCGTATCGTCAGCGTACTGGAAGGTAGTTACTGAAGATGGTAGATGGTCTTGTAAATCAGATAAGTATAAGTTGAATAACAATGGCTCCAGTATGGATCCTTGAGGCACACCAAAACACACGGTCGCTGGCTCCGATACCCGGTCGTCTATCTGAACAGTGTGATCGTTCACTTTGGTATCTAGTAAGCCACCGTATGAAAGTCTTCGAGAAACCAAAAGATGATAATTTGGCTATAAGGGTCTTGTAATGAACCGTGTCGAAAGCTTTGGAAAAATCGGCTAATATCATGAGGGTGACCTCACCTTTCTTCATAGTTTTCAGCAAGTCGTCGCACACACCCATAAGTACAGTCGCGGTGGAGCCTCCCTTGCCAAAGCTAGATATCGTGGCGCCAAGTACTGACTCGGATTCACAGAAGGAAGTCAGTTGGGTAGCAACAAGTTTCCCGAAGACTTTAGACAATGCCGGGAGGTTTGAAATAGGCCGAAAATGTTCATCAAGCTTCGGATTATCGATTTTAGGAATTGGACTAATCCTTGCCTTTTTCCATGCCTTAGGGAAGTAGGCAGTTCTAATACAATTATTGATGATGGCCGTGATAGGACCAGCGATGGACTCGGCCACAAGCTTGACAAACATGACAGGAATGCCATCTGGATCAGATTGAGGAGTCGGATCGTAGCGTTTTAAGTGTGCGTAAGACCTTGCCATGCGACACCTCACGAAGCTTAAAAGAGCCCACGGTGTCATCGGGAAGGTTCTCTACAAACTCTGAAAGACATTGCGGCGTGTCGCTGCCGCTGGGTAGAGTTCTCTCTGCAGTTGAAGCGAATAACTCGTTTAACTTTTCGAGGTGGTGCCGCAAGGGTTGCTGGCTTAATTTCAGAATACGATGTATGATACTCCACACCTCCTTCGACTTGTTGGAAGATAACGCCTGCCTTGTGAAGGTCTCGCGAGCCCGGTGGATTGCCGTCTTGAGCTTATTTCTGACCTCCCGAAACTTAACCCATGCTTCTTGAGAGCCTGTTTGCTGGGCTTCCTTCCTTAGCTTATCGTATTGTTGCTGTAATGAACGGATCAGACTGTCCTCCATCCAAGGAGCCGGTGGTCTGGTTATTCGCACCCTCCGAAGAGGGGCGTGTCTCTCAAAACACTTAGAAAACAAGTTGTTAAAATATCATAGCTGTTCATCACGGTCGTCGGATAAATAGATGATGTTAAAAGGAAGCGCTTCAAAGTCGTTAATGAAATCTTGTTCATTGAGCTTCTTCAATTTTCTAATGAACTTATAGCGCGGTTGAAAACGGTTCACGCGCACGTTGATGCAGGCAAACGGTGCATCACCTTAGCTTGGGCATGCACTGTTCACAAAGTTCAAGTAATAATAAAAGACCAAAACTCAGTTTACAATTAGCTCACGGTATGTCGTGAATCTTCAAAACTTATAAAAGTCATAAACATTTCCAAAGTTAAACTTTAAAGCCTACTAGTGGTAAAATAAGTGTCACTCTTTTGTTAGCTATTTCGCTTGCCGTAACCCGTGACTACATCGTAACTTTATTACAGTCACGGTTAATTGAATGCACCCTTTGACGTTTTGCGTTTTTTAGAATACTGACTGTAAACTTGTTATTGGGAATGAACTGGGTTAGCACTTCTTTGACCCTCCGTCACACGCTTACCACTTTTAATTTTAACTTTTTGAAGTCAAACGATCACATACCTCAAAAAGTATTGTCAGATGACGGCGATTCCCGGTTCACGAATTGCTTTTGAAGCTTCGATGAAACAAGTGAATTTCGCAGTGGAAACCATTTTGAAATATAACGGTGAAATTTACTTCGCACGTATACAAACAGGTCTATCGTTTCTTATATTGAAACTAAATGTATATGTACAACGCCCAAATGGAAATACAAAAATATGTGAGAATGTAAAACCAAGTTTATATTTTATAGTTTTAATCCAGCACTGAAGAAAAAAACAAAATTTTGAAGAACGTTTCTGGAGCAGTTAATTTATTGTCGAAACGCTTGAAAAAAACTCCCCAGTTTGCTCTGCATGGCATTTTAATATATTCCAAGTGACAGTCTTCGAGCTCTATTAATGTGGTTTGCCCATTTCAGCCTTGTAAAACATTCAATGGGAAGCAAACTGACAACATTTCGGTAAGATTATCTGATGTAAACTCTTTTAGTTTATTTTCAGTAAAACTATTTTAGAACACTGTGCATTACACTATATTCTAATTTATTTGTGTGCTTAAAGTTAAACGCATACAGTTACAATTACTAATTCCTGTATAGTTTTAGGAACCCAAATGCTGGTCACCGTCATCTGAGGCTCCGAGCGCCACAAGTGCAAGCTTGTAGGGGGTCCGGGGGCACCCTCCCAAAGAAAATTTTGAAAATTAGGATCTCTAAAATGGCCAATTCTTGCACTTTGAAACTAACATAGACCCCAAGTGACCCGCCATAGGTGGGTCTGACACACATTCAAACCTTGAAACCCGCTTTCAAGGTTCGAATGCAGGTCGGACTCACCTATGGCGGGTCACTTGGGGTCTATGTTCCTGTGGGCTCTTCCTCCAGCTAGCCAGTGCTTCAAGTCAGTTTCCTAACGTTTTTTCTTCTAATAAAAATCAAGAAAGAGGGGCAAGGTTATTTTTATAATTAATCGTTATATTAACATTAAAATGTTTTGACTTCAATATAGATTTAGCTGATGTGGTGCAGATTTGATTTTTTAACACATCTTGATAACATGTGATTCCAAATATCACATTGTATTAACTAAGAGTTTACAAAAACTGAAGTTCATTTTTCCTTAAAAAACTAATTTGGCAAAAATATGAAATGGTAGTCAGTATAACATTTGTTTCTGTTTACTCATCTTGAACATCTTGAAAGATGTTTTTTAAAAGAAGGCAATATTAATACTTTAATTTTCCATCAAAGCAGTCAGTCCAAAATCAATGAACCTGTGTATTATACCTACATTTAACCAAATGTTATCTAACAAATTAAGAGCCAGTTTCCATTTTTCACTTGTAGCTTTTTAGACCAAAATGACAAAATTAATAATTGGTGAGGCTAAACTAAAACCTAAACTGTTCAGGATGATAATGTGTAGAATGTGAATGAAAAATATTCTCAGACACATAATATTGACAGAACTCCCCCCCTCCTCCCTCCTCCCATCCATATCAAACTTGAACTCACATGAATCATGATCAGACCCCCAAAAATCCAACCCTTTCTCTTATTTGAACCCTTATCTGATGGCTACACCCCTGACTTGAGTGGAATGTCTGACTGTTCTGAAAATATTTCTTGTCTTGGACAAAAAGGCCGGTTTAAAGAAAAGATTGAATTTGTCTCAGGGAATAAGACAGTTCCCCAAACATGCACAAAACACGTTAAGGGTTTCAGTAGGTGGGACCATAATTTTCAAACATGACGAATGAAGGGGCTTCCTTATGAAACATTAATTAATAAATAAATTCGGAAAAGAATGTAAAAGGATCAATATAATCTCTAAAGGATGATAAATGATAAAACTTCCAAAATTCCAATTATTCATACAAGACATCTTCATATTGAAATGATCAATCACAAAGGAACTAAAATGTTCAAAACTATCTTTTATTATGCCAACAAGCATTATTGATTAATACTTCTCTGAATAGCAATAAAAATAATGTTTTTAAATGAAGTATTTTAATATGTCGCTATCTCTTGTTCTGCTTGGTGACACACTGAATTATCTGTGTTACTAACTCCAATCTGTGTTACTATTAATACTAACTCGCAATTTTGACAGGTCATTTGGCAAGTTTTTTTATGAAAAGGGGAAACCGTTTGACTAAGTCGACATTGTAGCTTCGAAATTCTGTGTCAAAGACATTTATTATCCACAAGGTAAGCACTGCAATAGTTATTTGGAGTTTTTTTTATGGTTCGGCTGCCATAACTTTATAATCGGTGTTGCTCGTTCCTGTATCAAGCCTGAATGATTTGCGATGGAAAGGTCACTTTAAGAGCTAGCTGCATAAAATGTTTTTATAATCCCAAACTTTTAAATAGCTTCCGTCAAACTACAACCTTGTAGCACCTTCAGGACAAGCTCAGACTTCTGATTAGGTTTGCAAGCATTTATCTAATGGTATTTGAAAATGCACACTTTTTGCAAGTGTTTGAAATTGAGCAAAGTGGCCGTCGCGAAAGGCAGCCCAAATAAATTCTAGAAAACATATGGCTACAATTCTTATACATTTATGAACCCCAACTGCTAAACATTCCAGCTGGTTAATTATTTATGATTTGAGTTGCAAACATTCAGAGATTAGTGCACCTACACATTGCCAAAATATCGATGTGAAACAAGGCAAAAAGGCTCCCGAGGACACTCCCCCCCCCCCCGGGGGAACACGAAAAAAAAAAGGCTTGAACCAAACTATGACCGTATTTGACATTAGAGCACCAAAGTATAACTGTATGCAAAATATGAGCTAAATCTCTGACCCCCGCTGTACCGCCTCCTGCGTGGTTCTCTCCTGGACAACCTCTTAAGTCAACTAAGCAATCAGTTGTCACCCGGAAACCATACTGGTTCGGAACTAAAAGTTTCATTGTCGTTAGGTAATTGTTAAGCTCATTAAAAATACACTTTTCAAATATTTTACTTAAAAGAGGGAGAACAGAGATTGGTCCATAATTATTGCATAGTGTACAGGTGTTAGGATATGTCACGTGATCTTACGTCACTACCTAACACGTGCTATCGCACAACGACTTCTGACCCGGGCAGTCTTCTTCAGACATCCCTGCACTGTGAAGGTTGTATTCGCATACATTATTAAATCAAGCAACCAAGACATTGCAACACAGTGTAAAACTCACAAAATCAGCTCTGCAGCCGATCTGGAAACAGTGCGTAGTTGCCCTAATATCAGATTTTGGGCTCATATGGCTGTAAATCGCACAGAAATCACAAAATCAGCTCTGCAGCCCATCGGGATCGCTTTCGCTCTCACAGTGCATAGTTAGAAAAAAAGGAGATTTTGGATACAGATGGCTGTACCTCGCTCAGAAATCACAAAATCAGCTCTGCAGCCGATCTGGACAACTTTAGTGGTCAAAGTGCATAGTTGGCCAAATATGAGATTTGGGGCTAATATGAATGTAACTCACTCACAAATCACAAAATCAGCTCTGAAACATATCTGGAACACTTTGGTGGTCAGAGTGCATAGTTGGCCAAATATGAGATTTTCCGCTCATATCGCTGTACCTCGCTCAGAATTCACAAAATCAGCTATACAACCGATCTGGACCACTTTAGTGGTCAGAGTGCATAGTTGGCCAAATATGCGATTTTCGGCTCATTTGGGTGTATATCGCTCAGAATTCACAAAATAAGCTCTTCAGCCGATCTGGACCGCTTTGGTGGTCAGAGTGCACAGTTGGCGAAATATGCCATTTTGGGCTCATTTGGCTGTATGTCGCTCAGAATTCACAAAATCAGCTCCGCACCCGATCCGGACCACTTCGGTGGTCAGAGCGCACACTTGGCCAAATATTCGATTTTGCTCTCCTTTGGCTGTATGTCGCTCAGAATTGACAAAATCAGCTCTGCGGCCGATCTGCACCACTCGGGTAGTCAGAGTGCACAGTTGCCAAATATGCCATTTTGGGCTCATTTCCCTGTATGTCGCTCAGAATTCACAATATCAGCTCTGTAGCCGATCAGGACCACTTTGGTGGTCAGAGTGCACAGTTGGCCAAATATGCCATTATGCTCTCATTTGGTTGTATGTCGCTCAGAATAGATAAAATCACCTCTGAGGCCGATCTAGACCACTTGGGTGGTCACAGTGTACAGTTGGCCAAATATGCCATTTTGGGCTCAATCGGCTGTATGTCGCTCAGAATTCACAAAATCAGCTCTGCAGCCGATCTGGACCACTTTGGTGGTCAGAGTGCACAGTT
>JANRMR010188703.1:0-10890 GCA_025434825.1 Bergia sp. 'catenularis'
TCCGAGACACAGCTTACAAGGTACTTCTGGAATGGGAACGTTTCCTGGTTTATCTCTTGTAGACGGGCTAATACGTGGCGATATGATTCGAAGTATGCTGGGGACTCAACCATCAGTAGTTTTTGGCCACGACGGATTTTCTGTAGCAGTTCTAGGCCTTGTACAAATCGGATATCAATGTAACCTGAAAATTGAAATATATGACAGCACCTTTAAAAATATTTGAATTTTCGCGTGTCAATATTTAACTAATTTCTATATAAGTGTAAAATGTCATTGGCAAACATTATGAACTCTTGCTTCATCAAATAAGGCATTTAGCTGTACTAGTTAAGCTAAAAGGTAAAAAATTTCGTCAAAAAGGCTCATTTAAGGATCTAATTAGAAGGTATTTTATGTCTTGGAAATTTTAATCTGCGAGCACGGAAAGTTTAAGGGCAACTATCTCTAATGTTCTTCCTTACAGTAATGGGAATTGCCAAAGAGAATAAGTTATTCTAACACTGTTGATGTTGCTCAGTGTTGGCGACGTCCTGAAGTAGCTGAATTGCTTAGTGAGCGCCCGTCGGAGCTGGAGGTCCTCAGTTCGATCTTCGGTGACACCAACGTCTGCTTCGACTTTCTTCTGATCCATGTAGCTTGAGCTTTGAATACCCGTAAAAGGCAGCACTGGCAGAGGGCGGGGGATGGGGGGTAGGGGGTAAAGGCGCACCGAGGGCCACAAGTTTATTAGTTGTATTATTGTCACGTATTACCCTCGTTAAAGAAAGTTGCTTTACCATTACCTTTACCCTCTAGGCGCTTTCGAAAAACTTTAAATCAGTTAAATCAAGCTGTGTTATCAGTTTCTGTGATATCCCCAAGCAAGATATAGATGATAACGACAATGATAAATTGATAACGCGCAATCCCTCTCCTCAATATGTTTCGTGGGAATGTGCTTTTTCCTCGTGAAACAATTCCCTTTTTTCAGACAAAAATATTTTTGGACTCAATTTAAAACGTTGCCCTAAAATTGAAACCCATTTTCAGATCATTGAGCGAAAATGGTCAAGCACTGATCCCATGATATCTGATTGATCGGCACGTTTCCACAGATTCTTCTAAAATACATACTCAATTAAAAACCAAAATAGCTGGAAAATCATCTAATTAGCTCTATAAAGTTTATGTTAGGGAGTGCATGACCCCATCCCGGGCGTACAATAAAAAATCCAATTTATCCGAAATTCGTATTGCTTTTTCTGGTTATTCAGTTTGAGTAACTTAGTTCAATGTCTAATTACAAAACTCGGATTTTATACGTTTTCTTAATAAAAGTTTAGTCGCGCAATCGTAGCATGTAAATACCGCTTAAAACGCACATTAAAAAGTTAACGTTCCCATAGGGTTGCTAAGTAATTAACGAACCAAAATTATACAAGCAGTTCTGCCCGGAATCCAGAAAAACTGTCCCCGTTATCAACAATTCAGCGCAAAGTAATTTTGTTATAATAGTTGATGGTATTTATACGTTTTCGCTACGAAATTGTATGTACCCAACCTTTCCGTAAATCTTCCTGTTTCCTGTTTGCAACCGTGGCAAACAAAAGAGTCCTCCGGAACTTGTCAGTTGATAGGCACAGGAAGGAACCGTACATTAAACGCTTGGAATGTTCCCAAGGCACCTTCTTCAGTTTGGTGATGTCAAATGATAACCGGTGGGCAACACCTGATCTCATGCAACGTGGCTCAAGTATCTCCACCTGGAAAAGCACGTGACGATGTAATGAAGTCACATAAATACAAGAACACTACAATACTATCTTGAACTTTAGTTAAGATTTAATTAACTTTTCTTGGGTTGCAAGCAGTCCCTGGAGATCTTGGGGAATAAAGACACCACGGCCATGTGAGTTGAACATACACCAGAAGTTAACAAGGACTTTTTGTTATGTTCAGTCAACATGGCGACTGGTGACATCAAGTTCAACCAAAGAATAGCTGTTTCAGAAATGGACCACCTGAACGTTTAGAATAGAAAATTGTACTAACCACAAGGGAGCAGAGCGGAATAACGGTCTCTTCATTTTTCTTAACCTTCAGGACATTGTTAGTTCGCTGAGTTAAAATATTAATAGACAATCTCCATTTTTGTCAAAGATAAATATCAAATAGATATGAAGACAGTTGATAAATAGGGCCTACATACATAATTGAATAATTAATTATGTATTTCACGGATTTTCCAAACATTAAACAGGGAACATCTTAATATGTCAAACTCTTCTATGGCAATCATGTTTTTATTGTCAAGTTTGAGAGTTTTTTAACTTTTTTAACTTTAAACAATTTTCGTGTGCACGTGGTTTTTGCTGTAGTAATGCAGTTTTGGTTGCAAAAAGGCTGTTTCAAATCGGTTAACAAACTATTAGTTTTATTACAATCAGTTCAAGAGGGGAGATGATGGAGAGTCAATAGATTTTTAAAACCAATTTCATGTCAATCGAAAACTCGAAGTAAACTTGAAATAAGCAACAAAACTCTTGTGGCTTTATCTCAGAAACTGCGACATATATTGGAAGATGATATTTTCAAACTCAAATTGGAGAAAAATTCAGAAATTAAATAGAAAAGAAAAAAGACCATTTTTAAAAAAACCCATTTCTTGCTTCAAACTTTAATTTGTATAATTAATTTGTTAAAATTATAAGTAATTACGTCATAAAACTATCTTCAAACGATGTGCCATTAGTTGAACTACATGCACTGCAACTTTCATTGTAGTTGTTTTTAACGCTTCAGGTTAAATTTGGGTTCAAAGGGGCCTTCTTCGTTTGCTTTGGTACAGTGTATTGTGGTGTCTCAAAACGATACCTTCTTGATTGTTTTATGGTTTCTGAGTTGGTTTCTAAGCTTGGGGTGCCTCACTAAATTATTGCACTTAAGGCAGGAAGGCCGAAATGAACGTATCTTGTCCATTCCTCCAGAAAGGATTCAAATGAACCAACGCTGTGTTGGAGTGTCTGTTCCGACATTAATTGCCCATTTTGGTAATCGACTCCAACTGCGCAGCTAAACAGTGCAGTCTCAATTTTTTTTCAGTTTTGATGAGACATGCTCTTACATATATTTAATATTGTTATATGTTTGATTATAAGTTAAAAACCACGACACTTTCTGTGCTCTTAACCGAAAAGAAATTATTTTTACCTGATGGTAGATGTACAGATTTTGTGATCTTTCATCTCTTGGAGCTTCGGATAAAATCTCCTGAATACCCTCTCGTAGTGGCGCAACAAAATCCTCCCTTAGCAGTCGAAATTGTACGTCAAGATAATCGTTCAGATCGTCATAACTCCTTTTAATCCTGTTCTTACGCAAAAAGGTCTCTTTTATCGAATGAATCTCCTCTGAGGTCGGATACACGGCAATTTGACGAAAATTGTTTGGAGGTTTACGCTCAATCTCCTCATTTTTCTTATTGGGTTTTCTGTCTTTTTTGATCATCTCAAGTCTGTCCTTTAACAATATTTCAATTTCTTTATCAATTTCGCCAACATTTACAATTTCAATTCGTTTGAGCATCCCAGAGAAGGAATCTAGGGGTAGCTCGTGAAATTTGTCGGGAAACACCACAAGCCACTCTTTGAAAAACGTAGATATGCTTTGAAGAACAACTTTAAAATCCTTCACATCCTCTACTTCTTCCTGAATCAAATGCAACTGCAAAATATACTTTGAAAGATGTTTGGTGAGAAATGACGACTGTTGGAGTTCTTGTAAAAGCTCAATCACATTCTGTTTCATTTTAGAGCTGCACATTTTAGCCAAAGCTTTAATGAGTAACGCAATCCAATCGTCTCTGATGTGATCAGAAGTTATTAGAGTTTTGTAACTCTCGCGGCATCTTAATAACTCCTCTACAATGTCTGATGGCTTCGCCATTGCCAGTTGCTGCAACTTTCTGTAACCAAAGATTCGACCTCTTCTAGAGTTGTTTTGGTGTGGTTCCCTTCCTGGAATAAATAAAAAAAACCTTTGTTTTAATTAAATAGGAAGTACTTTTCGCAATTTATATTACGGAAGTTTCACGTCTTGTAGAGGAGGCGAGATAGTTAATAAAAAATTACAATAAAATACAAAATACAATACAATACAATATAATACGATACGATACAATACAATTCATAACAATTCAATGCAATGCAAAATATTACAATACAATATTACTGCTTATTTGCTGTAGTGGAGAGTAGTTACCCAATTCCACAGTCTTTTATGTCCTGCAAATGAAGCACGAAATGCACCGCAGAGTTTTTTTTTTTCAAACAGACATGATTCCAAATAAAATACGAACCATACTGTTTTGAGCTCTGGAAAACACGACACGACAAAAGAAAACAAAAGAATAATTGGTCGATTGATTTGCCAACTAACAAATTTAAATAACATATTAATGATGATGATAATAATAATAATAAAAAATAAGAATAAAAACAAGGATAAGAATATTGGTGTACATGTAACCCAGACGGCATTTCCGAAGAGTGGCTCTTCATCTATCCGGGGGACGGCCAACGGTTTAACGTCGCTCTCCAAGGACAGCGAGGTGAAAGGTTACTTAAATAATATACTTAACCCCCACGGCCAAGCAGGGAATCGAACCCAGGACCTTCAAATTAACACTCCGAGATCTAATCAAATGAGGTAACATCGCACACACAATAAAGTAAGTTATAAATGCAGATAAGCCACAAAACAGACAGTGACAGTTTCACACTTGACTTGTCGTACTCCGCGAGCTACTCATAAAATATTTAATATCCATGGTCGATAATTCTCACATAACTGAATATATGTGTATAAATCTCTCAGATGTTAATTAAATTCTGTAAATCGTAGGAGAAATTAAGCTTGGGTTTCCGGCTTTACAGTTGCTTTTCACTTTTTACTTTAAGGAATCCTGCAGGAATTTTGACGTCTTTTAAATTGGAGCACATGGATTACTACTACTATTTTAAACATTTCTTTTACATATGTCTCTGGTTTTTAAAACCTCAATTTTCTTAAAGACGGAATGGAAACGATATAATCTAATGAAAAAAACCCCGCAAGAACTGAACTGAAATTATCTCCTTAACATCTACTTGTACTTATTTATGACTTTGTTCAACTGCACATCAAAACCTTTTAATGTTTCCACTCACATAAAAAAAACATTTAATATTTTCATTCACATCACATTACATTCACATTTGCACAATTACCTTTTCATTAAGGATGATTGGCCAAAACGTTTCCAACCATCAGCATTACAATGAGAAATTGATAAGTGAACTTCACAAAACACTGTCTGATCTTTTTTGTGAAAGGTTTCAGAACTCTCTACATCATAGTAAAGATCTAGACATCTATAAAAAGATCAGATCGTCTGAGCCTCATCTAACTGAAGTTAGTAACTGCCAGTATAGAACAGCTGTAACTAAACTAAGGTTAT
This sequence comes from Bergia sp. 'catenularis', assembly GCA_025434825.1. NCBI lineage: Eukaryota > Metazoa > Cnidaria > Anthozoa > Zoantharia > Parazoanthidae > Bergia > Bergia sp. 'catenularis'. Next base: position 5,480 of record JANRMR010188703.1, read on the forward strand.
CTGCCCACAAAACTTCCAACTGAAACTGGCAGATACTTTAATAAAGCAAGAGAAGATAGAGCTTGTGAACTTTGCAGTGGCCACAATATAGGAGATGAATATCATTACAGCTCTGTTTGCAACCAACAAGATTTTATAGATTTCTTATCAAAAATATATTGTTATTCAAACAATTTAATAAAGAAAGTTTATTTATAAATCTTATAAGTAAAGACTTAATTGCCACTAATTAACTGCTGAATACTTTTACAAAATTCAGCAGTTATTTAGCAGATTATCATCTTAGAGTTTTGACTCGAAAATTATATTTGTTGATTACATATATCACAAAGTAAATTATTTATTGTAACTAGCTCTTACATATATATGTATTTTATTCTTACATACACTGTATTTGAGCATGTGCATACCTACACTATTTACCTGTTAGCTGGAAACAATTCTGTATGAGTTATACTCCAATAAAGCTGTTATTGTTGTAATATTGATTACGTAGTTATATTTACATTTGTATTGCTACCTCTCGTAAGCGAAAGCTACCTGGGACTGAAGTATTAAACTATAAATTACAAACTAAGAACTAAGCAGAACTAATCGAAATTCGAAACACATTCAGTTCTAATTATTTTAGAAATAAAACTTGTTGATTTTAAATGTCATTTACACTTTTTAAAACGACACAAATAGCAAAGTGCTTGCATCACTGACTACGAACTGATAAACCATGATTTACCGCAGGTTTCACTTTATGTGCGTTTCAACTACTTGTACACAGCTGACTATAATAGTATAATATTATAGCAAGAATTAAATACTAACGATTGATGAATGTTTCCATGTTAGACAGTACATACATCAAGCAATTACCTCAATCGTGAGGTAAAGTAGTTTAGGTTTTCATTTAGCGGCAAAAATTGCTTGATTTCGACAATATGCAAATACCCTTTGTTTATTTATTTTTTATTTTGACCAGATTCTAAGAAAGACAGAAACTGGGTGCGGTAAACAGTGTTCTTGGAAGCGATGAAGTGATAACATCAACAAGAGTTGTCACTGCTTTGGAACTTGTAATATGTTAGTGTGCGAAAGTGGCACAGTTAAATCTGAATGTTCCACTGTAAAAGGAAAAGGACAACAAAAACTCTGAGCTGATGTTCTTTCCATATTTTGAAATCTAACAGTCTGAGAACGGGTAACGTCATTTATATTCAGCCTCATGGTTCATAAATTTATAAAAAGTAGAAAGAAAGTGTTTAATTTTAACAATGTTGCTTGATGTCTTACATATTTTTTGGTTAAAAACGTAGCCGGTTTTACAGTTCGATCATAAATTTAATGAAAACGTTATGTTCAACTTGACCGATGAACGACGGATAGTCCGAACAAGATGCACTTTCTTATTTATATGCTGAAGTTGGCGTGGTAAAGAAGAACATACACACTTCAGGTCCATTAGAGCAGGTAGAAAGCCTCCAACACATTTTCAATCGGCTAATCAAATTTGTCTTATTGAAACCTATAGATCCATCATGGTGACAGGCAGTTGAGCAGGATGGCTGCCAAAGAACAGGACAAAGACAATTAATTTTAGAAAACTCATGAAAAGCAGAGACATCGGAGAACGGTGAGTTATGCGCACTCGATCTCTTATATCCAGACAACTTAACAGTCTCATGTAGTCTGAAACACACTCAGAAAACATTTCTTAAGGGGTTACATTGAGCACTGAATGATGGAATTCATCAAAGCATTTATTTATCCACCTAAAATCATATATACAGATACATGGTATAATTATAACATATATTACTACAAATCTAACCAAAGTACTTATGCAAATGAATAAAAAAATTAACCACTGCATCCAGCTCTCGATCTAGGTAGATGTGTAACATTAACACAAATTGCACTGCATTTTTCTCAATTTTGGCTCATGCCAAATGCAGCAATGTTTTAGTACAATCATTATCAACTTGTCCGTGTGTTATATTTCGATTCTGACTCGAGAAAGAGCCATTCGGTTTGTCATAAGTGGGTTTACTAATTTTGCAATGCTGCAACAACGGATAATAAGCGAACAATAACTCTTCAGAGTAAATGCAACTGAAAGATTGTTCTTGAGATTAAACCAGTTTGAAAGGGGGAGGAGGAGTTTTCATTTTCATGCTATAGCAAAGAGACTAGATAAAGACGCATACGTTAACTACCTATTTATTTATTTGAAGCTTCCATCTCGTTCAAAAAGAAAATAATAAAAAACTTAACAAACAAATAAAATACAGATATTTTACAAACCGGATGAGGGGCTGGCTACCAACTGTGTCGACATAAATATCCGCAAATGAAACATTCTCCAATTTATTTAGCAGAATTTTCAGATAAATGTAATTCTTAAGCGGCTGATGATTTACATGGCTTGATTTTCGTGACTTATCCTTTGGAGTTCAAGCAATTGTTTTGAAACCAGTGTGCCATATATGATTATAAAACTAAGTAAAACCTTAATCATTTGACAATTAAAGAAAACATACAAAGCTATTCTCTTAGGAAATCATGCAACTGTAGACTAGTTTTACACTGATCCCATGATTTAGTATAAATGTATTGTAGATTGTCTGGAGAAGTGATCTGATCATGACCTGCTCTGAAGTGAAGACATTTCCCTGTTTTTAAAACTTAGATTATGTTCCATTTCTATTCCATTCCTTTGTGCTACAAGTAAATATACTTTAAAGTTGTTAGTTCAAATGGTTTTAAGAAAATTCGTTTTTAAATGCACAAACCCTTGCGTCCCTTGTGACGATAACCAAAATAATCCATCTTGGTTTCTTTTTTCGCGTGTTGAAATCCTCACCAATCTTTGGGTTTGTGACTTGTCTCGCTGGACGCCCAACACCAAGCACATCGATGTATCTGTAGACGGTTGTACTGCAAACCACGTTTGTGAACCATAACGCAAAATTAGCTTATATATGCAAGACACTTTCGCTTTCCATCCAGCACGAATATTTTAATCAAATATGCATGCAAGATTTGATAGACTGCGTTACCAGTTCTCAGAAAGACCGGAAAAGCACTCATGCATACCTGGAAATATATTTTAGCCACAAATTAATACAAAAGCTATTGGTCAACTTCAACCGAATAAAAAGCAAAAAACTTTGCAGGTTAAATTTATTAGAGATAATCAAAGTTTGGAAATGTGTAATTAAAAGTGAGTGGGTATGGTCATTTTGCACCTTGAGATTTAAAAAGTGGTGTCGTTTCACAAGTATTCTTCAAAACCCATATTTGGTAAAAATATGTCCAAACAAAAGGACGAGCCACTTCGTGTTCTTGTCAAAATTGAATCAAAAACTATTGAATCAAGTACTATTCAGGGAGGCCATCCGACTTGAAATAGTTTCTTATGCCAAAAATCAAACTGGAAAAATGTTAAGGAAATTTAGATTTTTCACAACTTTTGCTTTTCAGATGTAAGTTATATGACCATAATTAGGCATTACTGGAGAAACAGCTGGAAGATTTGTTCTTCAGAATACTAGACTCATAGACAAGGTTGAAAAGATCCTTAAGGGAAATGAAGCCATAGACAACAGACTCTTAACTCCAGAGGCAACATACAACAACAGGAAAGGTGAGTCAGTACTGTTTTCTAATTCCGATAGAAAAGCTTTTGAAAAAAGGAAAATGAACGCAATATGTGTTTATATTAAAATCTAAATAAATTTTGGAGCTTCGTTGTATCTTATGACTGAATACACTGTAAAGGAAACTGAACCGAAAATCACCGGTGTATAAAAGAATTTCAGTTATTGTTATTAATGATCTGCCAGCTCTTGATTAATTGTTCCTTGTTTCATGTCTCCAAGGTGTTTGAATTTGAAAAAGTTTGTTTGAAAACATTACGTCAGCTGAATTCCTCCTATTCTTGCCTGCTCTGTCTTTGTTTTGGGCTCTCAAATAGAAAATTTCGCTTATAATTAATGTCAGTTTGAAATGTTTTGGTAAATGTTGGGTTTTAATTTAAGAATCAAGGACTTTGCCTCGAGGAAAGTATAATTAACAAACTGGTGTGACTAGTAAGTTTTGGATGGGGGGTCGAATGTTAAATAGGTCAATGGAACATGACTTTGTCCGGATGTTAGTTTTGGCCTTGCGCAGAGCCATTTATATTTATAGCCACGCAAGCCAGAGCATCTAAAATAAACAAATCGTCCTAAAAAGCAAAACAGTTTCACGGTTGTTCCAAACAAAATCACTGCTTTCCAAAAGTTGTTCGTTTCATATTCACTAAAATTATATAGATAAAGGCAATTTAATCTGACAAACAGAACTGTCAAGGATCATTGGATTTTAGTGTTATATTGCTTCAGTCAATAATTTATCCTACGGGCCAACACTAAATTCAATCAAGCAATCAATTTCAATCATCCTCGACATCAAGCCATCCGTACCAAATTTTCAACGTTTACAGTGAAGTCGTGCTTGAATTATTTGTAGCAGAAATTCTTTTTGTATATTAAAAGTCTTTTGCCAAGAAATGTAAAGATTGCGCAATCATATCGTTAAACAGCCCTTTTCATTTCGCTCTGGTATCCAGGAGCTTGTATACAAGGATCCTTTCGCACTTTGATCTCATACATTTGCTGTAATTTGTGATACGCTACTTGATACCATTTATACTGACTTCTTTACTTTTTCTGTTGGTGCAATGGCGTTTACAGGATACAAATGTAGTATTTATGGAGGATATGTTTCCCGATCACGGATTTATAAATTGAGGTCACCCATTACAAATTGCAGCAAAAGTCAACATCCGAAATCCGTTGTTTTAATTACTGTAAATAAGGAATGAAAGCGTGAAATGATGCCATGAGCTATACAAATTGTTTCGCAGATTGTCTGTTTGACTTGCACGTAAGTCCAAGTAATACTAAAGCGTTCATTGTTTCCGAACAAAAATCTGAAGTTTTTGATGTGAGTTTGAGGCTTTTCATTTATGAAAGCTATTTACTGAACTTTAAATTTGCTTTGCAACTCGCCTACTGTGTAGGTTTAATATGTGAAACCGTCTTGTAATTAGCTTCGTATATTGCTGAATAATTTCTAAGAAATGGTAGTTAAACTTTCGCGTTTTAAGCAGAATTCAAAAAGCAGCTACAAAAAATCATCTTCTGTTTAGAATATATTGTTCTCTTAACCCAGGCAGGGGCATGAAGTAGGCCTTTCCAGATTGTGCTCGGCACTTTTTTAGCGCAATTTGGCTTTGGGAGCACCATTTTGATCAGAGAGCACTTTTTTGGCCAAAGAGCATCTTTTGACAACTTTTTTGGGAAACAAGCAGATTTCTAGCTTATTTGAAGCAAATTACTGGATTTTTTGTTTTATATAGCAATTTCAAGCTCCTT
>JANRMR010188715.1:0-10890 GCA_025434825.1 Bergia sp. 'catenularis'
TTTTTCATATTGGCTCCGTGGCTGCGCCACTCCGCCAATATGTAATATATTTTCTCCCAACTAGCCAGCAATATAATGTGGAATCACCGGCTCAGAATCGCAATTAGTTTATAGAATTAATTGCACTATTTTGACTCTGTAATCACACTATTTTGAGTCTGAAATCGCACTGTTTTGAACAACCAATCGTGAAGTAGAAAAAGCTGAAACAGCCAATCACTTTATGCAGCAAAAAAAGATGCACAATGTGTGACAATGAAATGAAAATTTTGACATATCCTTGCTGCAAATTACTGGAAAAATGGATGACAGATCTGTTTAAATAATTTACAGTTTGATCTCAAAATGGATATGATTATTTGGTAATGGAACTTCCTGTTGTTCAATTTTGGTCTGACTTCAAATGGAACTCACACTGCACGCTCGTTCAATCTTGAAATCATGCAATCCATGATGTTAGACCAAATTGCAGTCCACTCAGTTCAATTACTGTACCATTAAAAACAAAATAAAGAAATAATTTTAGATGCTGGTATTTGAAATTTCACTCTAACACTCTTAGAAGAACAAATATTTGTGTTAGAACATAAACAAGGCAGTGAAAGGTGTTGCTGCAATAAATTTTTAAGAAGTTTATTACTATGGATGTTTTCTGACTACATCTAGAACTGATTAAAGATAAATTAGTTTTTGTCAGAGTGAATCCTGTAATTTGATTGGATCCCATGAGCAGCCAGAAGTTTAATAATTAACAATAAATTAGTCAATTTAAATGAATACAATTTTAATTAATTATTTTACTTTCAGTAACAGCTCACCTGTAGGACCTGTTTCCATTGCTCTTACATCATTTAAAGTGTCACTGCTTTGCCTGTTACCTTCAACATTGGACCCTTGATACTGAGAAATGGTGGAACCAGGCTTTTCATTTTGTGTAGTACCATTTGGCTGATCATCAGTAGAGAATCTCACACTTGGCAACTGTTCTGCTGATCCAGCTGATGAGTGGCCTTTGCTTTTCCCGACAATGCGTTTAACCAGATCCTTACCATTCTCTGTTCCAGGCCCAGTACCTTCGTCCAAGGTATCACTGTCTGCTAGTTGCTGTTGGTTAGCAAGGTCATTACCACTATCAATTCCACTGTGACTATTCAAATGTTGTGAATTTTGGGTTTGTGCCTCAACATGCTGTGGAAGCACTTGTAAAGAATCAGCACTGGGACATAGTTCACCCAATTCAGATTTCCTCATTACTTGTGGTTGTTGTTCTGCCAGTGCAGAGCTCTTTGCAATAACTTCTGCTTCCACTTTATTTGCAGCACTGCTTGTTGGAGTGGAGAGAACAGCTTCATTTGTTGTTGTTGGTTGAGCAGCTTTTGCATGACCATTAACAGGCTCTCTTTCACTGCTGAAGGACACTTCTCCATCTGATTGATGACTGTAACCTGTTGCACCTATGGCATCATCAGACTGATGACTGTCACCCATTATATCATTAACCAATGTACTTTCACCATTGTTATCCTCAGAGGGTGGTGCTGTGGCAGTAGTCTCACTTGCACCTTCCTCTGCAAAAGTGAAGGTTGCAGTTGCGGAATCTGACAGCAATGAGTTGTTTTTTCTTTCGTCTGATTCACATGGGTCAGTATATCCTTCACTCACATCTTCAAAGGAATGTGTACGTACATCTGCAAGGAAAATTGTACTGGAAATTTATATGTGCTTAAATTGCTACGGTAATAAATATTTATTGTCTGTGAAATGATAACTGGCCAGAGTGAAAGAATGCATACACACACACATAGACACATACATACAATGCATGCATACACAAATACACACACAGGGACAGACAGACACATACACCAACATTAACACATACACACTGAAACATAGTTCCTATGATCTAATTTGAGAAAAATACAAGTGCTTTACTTAATAGCCTAAAAAATATGTGTTGCGGGTTACCTACTGACCTAATTTTTTTGCTGCCAAAATTGTGACCCTAAACATTTTATAGCAGATTTACTACCCTTTATAAATATTAAAAATTAAAGATAAACCAAGGTGTCAAATACTTCACTGCCCATACTGTATAAACTGATAACATTCCTTTGAATATAATTTATGCAAAATATTTTATTTTAAAAAAATAAAACATTTTTCCTATACCTACCTACCCTAATTTTTGAAAGGTATATAACTGGGAAACACACACATTTTATGTTTTTCATGACTGAGCATGTGCCTCTCGTGCTACATATAGTAGCAGTGGAGTCTTAATTGATAGCTTAATTGAATGCCTCCCCTTCAAAGTCAAGTTCATGTTCCGTTTGGGCTTCTTCAAACATGACCGACAGCATTACTGCTTTCGCCGCAAATATCTAAAATGTCGATTAAACTGTGTCATGAATCAAAAACGTTTTGTGAAAATTTGAAACAATTAATTTTAATCCGTACAGAAACGTTTACAGTAACATGTGATAAGCAACTGAAATGACATTTAAAATCACATAAGTTGTTTGTCAAAGGCAAATGGGAATTGAATCGCATTAAAAAGATGTTATTCAAAGAAATTCTAACCTTGTTTGAACATCCCGAATACGCTGACTGGTGCAATGTGGCCCTCGTGAAATCTCAGTACTCCAAGAAATTCGTCCTTGTGGTTGAGAATGAGAGCGCCTTGTGCAAACTCGTTCTTTTCAAATCTACCGAGTGAATGAACAAATCTTTCATCCCGACATTTTCCTCCTTTTCTCATCAGGAAAAAGTTCTTTTGCTCATATTTGAGGGCATACGATCTTGGGATGAACCCCTTGGCGCGATTACCGATTGCATCGAACAACACATGGCAGGTAGAACCCTTTTCAACTTCGGCAACAAAACTTCCTGACTTGAGCTTTAAATCAAGGGGACGGGTAGTAACTATGCTTTCCTTTGGGAACCGGAACCATTTGTCGACGTTTGTCAAGGCGATGTACGTTATACCGTCTACAACGTGAATATCCGAGGCTTTGAACAGTGAGTCATCCAACACAAAACTTTCAAAATCATCTGAACTTCCTTCCTTCAGAAATTCGGCAATGATCTTAAATTTTTTATTCAGTTTTCTCTGTATCTCGAGGAACTCCAGGTCGATCACTCCATCGCTGGTTACCAGAAAAACTTTGCATTTGGCTGCCAATTTTCTTTGCAAGTCTTTCGATCTTAAGAGACAAGCGCTTCCTCAGGTATGGAAGCCTTTCTTGCCATTTCCCAAATCGATCTCCTCGCTCAGCCTGCAAATGGCTAGTTCTGTTTTGGTTCGTTTTAAAGCCATAGCGCATAGAACTTCTTTGCTTCGCTGCTGAAGACATTTATCATTAAGGAAAAAGACAAGATAGAAACAGTAAATGCGGTGCCCCTCCTGTCGAGCACTGAAAACAGGAAGTGGGGAATCTCCCTTTTGGTCATTGTTTTTGACGTCCGTGACAACGGAAATCAGGGGGACGTGTGAAACAGGAAAGAAATGATACTCATTTTCTTTGGAAAGACCGCTTTCCCCAGAACAGCCAGTGGTGCCTCATTCTATTTATGACTTTTCCTGGGCGCCAAGGGCTGGGCAACGACAGTTGACTCCGGATAACTCGAACCTTCAAAGCGAAATGGAAAAAGGTTCGAGTTATCGAGAGTAACTGATTATAAGGATAATAACCCTAAGGGAAAACAAAATTAGTTCGAGTTATGCGAGATACGAGTCACCGGGGTTCGAGTTAACGGGAGCCAACTGTACAAGCAAATATATGGGAAAAACAATGTTTACTATTTCGAGAATGGACATTGGTAAAGTACTAATTCACTAATTGTTTGTCGTGTTGGTTTTGGCTCTAGCGGGATATAGTTGTTTCTGTATTTGCTCGCGAGGCGATATTTAGTTCCTGCCCTCACGGGCAAATCAAGCAAAAATTTGGCAAACGATATGCAGTCTACATTTCTTGAAAATATTTCAAGCAGTTAGCCGTTTCCGCTTCGAATGATCTCAAACTTCCTCCTTCAGTCGAGTTTAAAAAGTATATAAATGCAAATTTATCGCCTGAAAAAAAAAAGATTTTAGAGGCCTTGAGATTAGAACCGTCTAAGTAATGTTTTGGTACAAGATTATATCAAGTAAATGCAAGGAATGAAGAAGTTTTTTTTTATTTATTTTTTAATCATTTATTTGTAAAATCGTTGCGCTACAAAGCGAATTATGAAATTACATTACATTAAGTTTAAAAAAGGGAAGTCTTTTACATGACGTTGCAATTACATAAATTTAAAAATATTAAAATTTAAAAGTTAAAAAGTTGAAAATGGGGCTGGGCCCTTACATTTTTTGATAAAACATAAATAATGACATATACATATGGAATTTGAAATTTATGAATAGCCGTGGGCACGGAGGCACATCGCCGGAAAAAAGCTTTTTTTAAAACGTTCTGTTTTACATTTGATAAGCGATAGTCTATCTTTGAAGCGCAAAGAGCGGCGGTGTGGACATGCCCGAGTGAAGTTTTAAGGGAAAGTAATGCTCTCTCTCGCCTCTCGCCCCAGGTCCGGCAATGGTTTCTGCGCATGCCTATGACCAATTTTATGCACGTGTGTGAATAACTTTTGCTTCTGCTTGTTCTTGTGCTTATCTGATACGTGTGAACCAGGTTATAGGAGTACATGCTGTTGAATTACCAAAATTATGCTAGATATATTTTAGCATGTGTAGAAATGCAAACACTTAAATTTATATTAGAAAATAGTTGATGACACGCTGGCGCTGCAGGCGTACTTGCAATGCTGCAACGAAGCAGGCTTTCCCATATAACGCTTTTTCTTAGTCTTACTATTAATAAAGATAACAAGTTTAACAGGCTAAATGCTTCATTTTTAATAAATACTTGTCCAAGCTTTTATCCTGTGTCTTAAAAAAAATACAGACCTGGAAACTACGGTATTCAACGGTTGGTATTCTACACTACTTTCCCGCCACTACTTGTGCGCGCCAAAGGAATTGGTGCCAAAGCTCTGTGCGTGCGTTCTTGTCGCCGTGAGTGTTTCTTGCAGAAAATTGAGAAACATTTTGTGAAAATGGCTAGCTGGACACAAAGAGCTTCCAATTTTTTATTTTTTCAGCCAAGTTCTTGCAGAAAATACCTCTGACAGACGAAAAGCTGGAAAAATTTCTGTTGTCGGAGCATGGGATGAATTAGTTATGCATACTTTTTTGTGGGATACCGTGGAATATGCCACTTGTCACCTAAAGGTTCGTGTGCATACAGAAAATACGAGTGACGTGTGGCATATTCCGCGGTATCCCACTCGAAAGCATTGCATAACTACTATTTATCTTTCTCGCATTCACAGTATGCTAAATACTGTGAAAAGGACATTTTTTGAACCAAAGTTTAAACAGTAACTAGAAAACACTGATCTCAAGAAGTTTGACAGAATCGGACATCAGAATACCAGGTATAATACATATTATTAAAATGTGGGTCATTTGAAATCGCAATTCTAGAGCTTTGATTGGCCATGGCTTAACCATCGTGGTCCATCAGCTCAAATACCATGCTTTACCAGTATGGTGGCTATACGCATCAGCCCATGTTAAATACGAGCTAAAAGCTAACAATGTGTGTGTGAGGTTAGCGCAGCTGGTAAGATCTCTAACTGCCAACCAGAAGGTCCCGGGTTCGATCCTCGGCCTGGTCGAGGGTTGAACTTTGTGCGACCTTCTTTCGCCACACCGTATGTGGACAGGGACGTTAAGCCGTTGGTCCAGTCTCTTGACGTTCTATCGGGGGACTTAAAAGAACTCACACACTTCTCGAAAAGAGTAGGGTAATCCCTGTGTTGTGGTCTGTTAGCTGAGGGCGCAACTTAATGTCTCAGACAGAAAACCATTGTGAACCGCTTATAGCGGTCTGGCTAAGACCCTCAATCACTGAACCAAACACTTGCTGTGAAAAGGTAGCTGAAAAGCCCCGCGGGGAGCACCTGTATATATATATAGGTATGTAGGTATGTAGGTATGTATGCACAATATTTTGCGGAAAAAAGCTAAAATTATCGATATTTTGTGAGCGTTTTAAATTTTTTGTTCATCTCGCGCTTGTTCGATATGAACTGATAATTGAAGTCAGCTCGTCGTGCCTCTTTGGATGTCTACCATCTCATACCATGACTAGCGGGGATATTTGCATAGCCGTACATATCTACCGCTGGGCACCGAGACAGAGGGGAATAATTGTTTTAGTATAAACCCAACAAGTGCATATCACTTTTAAAATTTATTTCCTGTTACCTTAAAAAAGAGCGAACGAAAAAATAATTGCCATTCCGATCTGACTTACTGTAAACAATATTTTTGTAGTCAAATTTGCCGGTAACTCGACGAGAAACTTTACTTGTTTTGCAAAATTGTAGCGTCGAAACTCAAAGCGAGCCAGTAAAAAGAAACTTACCATTGAAAACTAACAAACCAAATTTTGTAGCTTTCTTTGTGTTCTCTGGAGTTGCAGCTTAATTCATAGTATTTGTTTCTCTGTCGGAAACAGAAGCGAAACGGTTCGCCATTTTGTCTTGTAACGGTAGATATTCACTTTTTTGACCAATCACAGCGCGCGAAAAGTGATATTTACTTGTTGGGTATATACTAATTAACAATTATCCCCCTCAGTGGTGGTGACCAGTGGTGGATATTTACGAGGCGCGAATGCGCCGAGGTAAATATTTATCGCTAGGTACCGACACTGAGGGGGATAACTGTTTTAGTATTAACCAAACAGGTCAACAGCACTTTTAAAAATAATTTATTTCCATTTATTTCCAACAAAAAAGTGAGCGAAAAAAAAAGTCTCGGTGTTACGCACGTCCATCTCGCGCACACGCTTGTTTCGTGCATGAGTGACCGAAATGAATAGCACAGGATATTCGGTGTTTGATGAACCAATCAGCGCGCGAAAAGTGCTATATTTACCCGTTTGGTTAATACTAATTGCTAATATATCGTAATGTATTGCCACATTGCATGCAAGGCATAGTAACGAGAATAGCTAGTGGGTAAATAACGTACGTCACCCAATAGGAGACAAGTTTCTTGTGATGCCGGCGAAAGGAGCTTGGGTTTGTCATTTTTTGTGATGACAACTTTGGACAATGGGTTGAATGTGGGTCAGGGTGAACTACTTGCGGTATGGACGCTTTTAATGTCAAAAAGAAGGAATATATATTGTGAAGGGTATCAAATTCAAAAGAGCTAAATAAAATCAATGCAGTGTTAAAGGAGAAAATTGCAGAAGAACCCTCAATGGTTATTTTTTTGTCTTTTTCAAAAGGATTTCTTATCAATTTGTCTATCCATTCATCCATCCATCCATCCACCCACCCACCCACCCATCCATCCATCCATCCGTCCGTCCGTCCGTCCGTCTGTCTGTCTGTCTGTGTGTGTGTCTGTGTGTGTGTGTCTATCTGTCTGTCTGTCTGTCTAGATCTTACTTATTTATTTACTTACCTTAATTGTTTTATATATTATCTTTAATTCTTCTTATGATCCTATCCGGTAATTCAGGCTTATAATACGGTATAAACACCCCAGAAAAACTATCCCGATACGCCTTGCGCATTTCCATGCCTGCTTTCTTCAACCCCAATTGCCCTAATGTCTGCTCATGTTTGATCTTTTATTGAGTCAATTTTTCAGTGTCTGGCTAGTATTTTTAACTTTAATAGGTTTTTATTTAAAACCGTTAAAACTCAAGTTTCCGTTGGCGTGTTGCAGCCATTACTGATTTGAAAACGCGTTTTGCGGCGATTTGTGCGAAATGTAGTTGCAAAAAAGGCTGAACTTTTTTCTCTGTCAAATTTTCAATTTTTTTCTTTCATGTTTTTTCTGACGATCTATGAAAATACAACGAACAGCTACATCGAGAGTGAAAGGGCTTTGGTCGCTATTGAAATGAGTGACATGCCAGTGTCGATTGTCTCGTGAACCATTTTTTAATGCTAGATTGAAAGTGTTGTTATTTATTGTGATTCCGGGTTTTTAAAAAGGTAAAAAAAAAAGCGTGGAATGTGAAAGAAGACGGACATTCAATGTGCGATCGCGGAATTTTCTGCATGAGACCATATCTAGCCTGCATCATTTGACCGTTTTTAATGGACCAGTACGCCAAATTTGGTATCAAATCCAATTTTGATATAATATTGCAGTACAGAGCATTCTGGGATAGCTTGCGTGTTTTCTCAGTCTGTTCACAGGCAGCCCAAGCTGAGAGTTAGTATTTTGTTCTGTCACTCGCGAACTGAAAATCTCCAAAAAAGCGCCCGCAGCGGCCCCACAATGTACAATGAAGACACAAGGAAGCTATAAATGAGGTATACCATTATTTATGCCATTTGAAACCAATTTGCAACAATTTTACGACGTTCATAATAACCCTTACCCATGCATGTGCCAAAATATGAAAGTTAACCCAATCACTACCCTGTTGTTAGTCAGTTACTCTGGACTGCTATAAACTACCCTGTGCTTAGGGTTAGGGTTAGGGTTAGGGGTAGGGGTAGTTTATAGCAGTCCAGAGTAATTGACTAACAACAGGGTAGTGATTGGGTTAACTTTCATACTTTTGCCATGTATGTCCCCTATCTGACGTCATACACGTAACATCGAACTAAAATACTTACTCTCCGCGTGGGCTGCCTGTGAGTCTATTTACTGTCGGTGTGGTTCAGCCAGGGGTGGGTTCAACAGATTCAGCATGTTTCTTAAGTGTATCAATACTTTCATTAACCTTTGCGTTTTGCAAAGTTTTCTGGTGAACTTTGCAAAGGCTTCACATATTGTTGGATTTCCTAATTTAAATTTTGTAAGCCATAGTCGCGGACTATGGAAGGTTGGCAAAGAACTGACTTCGCGGGGGCACAGCTACACGCAAGTGCTGCCTGACTGTGCCAAAGAGAAATCCTTGCCAGACATCGATGTGGTGATATTTAACACATCAATAACAAGCGAAAGGGTTGAAAACCTTGTTTCATCTGTTATGAAGTATGGAGACATTGGTAGTATGACTGGGATGTTGAAAATGTGGGAAGTGTTTGGAGAGAACAAGAATGTGACGGAGACATTTTGTGAAGACCTTTTGCTGAACAGAAAGTTAATGGCGAAATTGAAGGAGTCTGTAGACCTTGTCTTGTGCGATTTATCCCTTTCATGCTGTCCAATTTTTGCAGAAGTACTGGAAGTTCCACAAGTTATGCTCATGACAACTGCATTCGTGGACTCGATGATGCCAAGTATTCTTGAGTTACCAGAACCGCTGCTTCACATGAACCTCTGGCTGGGGAAGGGTGGCACCGCACGAGATCGATTTTCATTCATAAATCGGCTGAAAAACACTTTTGCTTATTTCTCTTCACACTTGACAATATCCATCTCCGGGTTGTTAGTAGCAAAAGATATGTGGGAGAAACATGCTAAAAGTGTTTCAAAGTACAGCAGTGCTTATGAGGCACAGTGGAAACGTCGAGGGATTGTTCTTGTAAGTCATGACTTCGTCTTTACATATCACCAGCCACTTTACGCCAATGTTAAGATTATTGGACCACTACTACCGGGGCCAGCAAAGCCACTATCTGCTGAACTGGACAGTTTTATGTCGATCAATAAGAAGGTAGTGATCGTGTCCTTTGGTACCGTGTTTTCAAAGTACAATACAGAACTTATTGACATCCTTGCAGTCGGGTTAAGTATGTTACCAGTTCAAGTGCTGTGGAAATATTCTGGTATTCAACCAGTGGGAGTTGGTAACAACACGAAAATTTTATCATGGATTCCCCAAAATGATATCTTAGGCCACCAATCGACAGCAGTGTTCTTAACACATGGAGGTCTTAATAGCTTTCAAGAGAGTGTGTATCATGGCATACCTGTGGTCGTGTTACCACTAATGGGAGACCAGTATTGGTCAGCTGGTGTCTGTGTTGAGAAAAAGATTGGTGTTACACTAGACAAGGACAACCTGCTACCAGCAAAAGTTGCTGAAGCAGTGAGTGAGGTGTTGAACAACAAGATGTACAAACAGAATGTTATGAGGCTCTCCAAAGTGTTGAAAAGCCGCAGAAGAACCCCTGCTGAGGAAGGAGCAGACTGGATTGAGTATGCTCTGGACAATGATGGTGCCGTTCACCTGCGCAGCCCGGCAGGGGACTTGCCATTCTATCAGTTTTATATGTTAGATGTGTTCATATTCATTGGTTTGGTATTTTTACTGTTTGTGTTTTTGGTTATAAAACTATGCAAGTGCATTTGTTGTAGAAAAAAGGGGCAGCTGAAAGAAAAGGAGAAGATTTCATAGTAAGCTTCAGACAGGGATGGATTTAGGGGAGATGCAGAGGGGGCCTGAACCCCCATTTCTTCTGCAATTTTTCAAACAATACTCTTTTTGGGCCCCCTTTCCCAGCATTGGTGGGGTTATCATAACAAGCAAGGGATTGTTGAATTTACCTACTTTATAGTTTGTTGTAAATGCTGGCTATGAAGTATTTTAGGTCCCTCAACTTTGTGGACAGTTTGAATAGCAAAAGTATTTTAGAGTCAACTACTTTCTAAGTTGCTCTTCATAAAAACAACATATGACCAGCAAGTGGAAGTGTTGAAATTGGGGGAGAGCCTAGATGTTTCAGAAGGGGAGTGCTGGAACCCGAAACTCTTGAAAGAGGAGGCTGCAAAGGTTAAGGATGTCTATGCTCCAAAAATGTGTGTTCAACAAAATAATTACAAGTAAGAATATACCATTGAAGGGGATCTCTTAGTGGCTACTCAGTGAGAAGAGTACTCAAGTGTAGTTGAAGTTAAAATGTTGATAGTTATCTTAG
>JANRMR010188748.1:0-10889 GCA_025434825.1 Bergia sp. 'catenularis'
GGCTAGTAGCGATGAGGGGCAAAAGTACAAGCTTTGTACGCGCCATGTTTGCACTGTCGTTGTGTTTACATTTTCGACAACGTCCCGGTTGCTGGGACAATGTTTCCCATATGAACACGCGAAAATTTTCTCCCCGCTTGCCGGGCCAGCCCGCTTACCAGGCTGGCTCGGTTCCATATGAACAGGCCCTTATTTTTAAGTGACTGATCTGGACCACTTTCCTGCTCAGGAGCACAGTTGGCAAATGAGAGATTTTCAGCTCATATGCTTGCACATCGCCCAGATCTCACTAAAATCAGCTCAGTGAAAGATGTCGACCACTTGGCTCATGAGGGTGTACAGTTGGGCAAATGAGAGATTCTTACTTTATATCCTTGCATATCGCTCACACATCACAAAATCAGCTCATTCATCGTTCTGGATAACTTTGGTGCTGGAGCGTGCAGACTTCACCGAACAAAAGATTTTCAGTTCATCTGCTTGCACATCACTTAGAAATCACAAAATCAGCTCAGTGACCAATCCCTTTCACTTTGGTGCTGAGGTGCAAAGTGGGGCAAATGGGAGATTTTCAGCTAATACGGTTGCACACCGCTCTGAAATCACTTAATCAGCACAGTGACCGATCTGGACCACTTTGGTGCTGACAATTTTTTAAATAAATACTAGTGAGCAGCACAAAGCAACGTATCTTGTAATCTTGTTTTATTTCTCCGACCGGTTTCGCCTGATCCCACAGACTTCATCAGGGAGCTTGACAAGATTGACAATATTTAATTTCTTAATTATTTTATACGTTTTCAAATGAAGACTAGTGAGCAGCACAAAGACACGTATCATGTAAATTTGTTTTCTTTCTCCAACCGGTTTCGTCTAATCACACAGACTTCATCAGGGAGTCTGACAAGATTGAGTGAAGAAACCAAATTTATAATTATTCTCTATGGAAAAATTATTCTCTGTGAAACAAATCACGTTACCTGTAGGGTGTGAAACTTACAGAACACCCATAAATTAAATATAAGCGCAGGATATGACTGAAATCCTGTGTTACGACATGTGCAGTGTTTATTTTTGGGCCTAACTTTGGCGGTCAGAGTACATAGTTGGCCAAATATGAGATTTCCGGCTCACATGCTTGTACAACCATCACAAACCACAAAATAAGCTCTATAGCCGATCTGGACCACTTTAGTGGTCAGAGTGCATAGTTGGCCAAATATAAGATTTTGGGTTCATATGGCTGTACCTCGCTCAGAATTCACACAATCAGCTCTGCAGGTGATCTGGACCACTTTGGTGGTCAAAGTGCATAGTTGGCCAAATATGAGATTTTGGGCTCATATGGCTGTTCCCCACTCAGAATTCACAAAATCAGCTCTACTGCCGATCTGGACCACTTCGGTGGTCAGAGTACATCGTTGGCCAAAGATACCATTTTAGATTCACACGCTTGTACCTCGCTCAGAAATCACAAAATCAGATCTGTACCCTTTGCTCCTCGGAGTGCATAGTTGGCCAACTATGAGAATTGTGGCTCGTACGATTTTGGGTCCATATGGCTGTACCTCGCTAAGAAATCACGAAATCGGCTCTGCAGCAGATCTGGCTCACTTTGGTGGTGATTGTGTACAGTTGGCCAAATATGATATTTTGGGATCATATGCCTGTACCTCGCTCACAAATCACAAAATCAGCTCTGTAGTCGATCTCAACCATTTTGGTGGTCAGAGTGCATAGTTGGCCAAATGTGAGATTTTTGGTTCATATGCTGGTATCTCGCTCAGAAATCACAAAAGCAGCTCTGCAGCCCATCTTGAACACTTTGGTGGACAAAGTGCATAACTATGCATAGGTACAAGCATGTGAACCCACACTCTCATATTTGGCCAACTATGAGAGTGTGGGTTCATATGCTTGTACCTCGCTCAGAAATGACAAAATCAGCCGTGTAGATGATCTGGACAACTTTGGTGGTGAGGGTGCATAGGTGGTCAAAGATGAGATTTTGTGTACATATCAATGTAACTTCCTCAAAAATCACAAAAAACAGTTCTGAAGGGGATATGGACAACGTTCGTGGTGCGAGTGTATAGCTGGCCAAATTTGAGACTTTGGGCTTGATTTTTTTGACGTGTGGAGGAAGAGAGGGGCATTATATCTATCATCAAGGAAAGACAGAGTACTTGACTCGGCCATTCTCTGCGTCACGGCGAGCTTGTCCCTCTAGTCATAAGTAGTATTGTGCAGGGATATAGACCCACAGATTTATAGCTGAAGCCTCTGACCAGTTGTACTGCAGGCTCAGGTTGGTGTGGAGAGTTGAGAACAGGAGGCTAAAAAAGAAAAAAATTGGAGCGCGATGGTGTGTCGTTTAAATAAAGTCGGTTGTGACGTCAAGAGCCTCGTTTGGGTGGAACCAATGAGAAAGACGATAACGTCATGGTGGTTGAAAAACCGGTTGGACCGGTTTGGAAACCGGTGTGACGGGTTGGTGGACCGCGCGCGTGGAAATTGGCTGTGAATAGGAATATAGACCCACAAAATCATGGATGAAACGGCTGAGGCGTCGTACTGCAGGAATAGGGTCGGCAGGAGCGCGCGGAGGTTGGTGGTAAATGGGAATAGAGTCCCAAAAAATCGTGGGTGAAACCGCTGAGGCGTCGTAGTGCAGGCGGTCAACCTGCGAATCTCCGGTAGGCGTGTCAGGGGGAGGAGGAGGAGGTGCAATCTCCGGTAGGCCCCGGTCGGGGATGTCGGGGGGTGGTCATGCCAGGAGAGAAAAGAGAGAGAGAGCATCACGCACACATATTTTTTGAAAAATATTCGCGATTTAATGATGATGATGTTAAGACCTATTTACAGTAAAATAAAAAATGGACAAGGCTGGGATTCGAACCCAGAATCCCGAGGCCACAACACGGCGTGTTCCCTATTACATTACCTTGTCTGAACTACCCTCAACCGGATTCGAACCGGCGACCATCGGATCAAGAGTCCATCACTCTACCGACTGAGCTACGAGGGTTTTCCTACGGCGTGAACGGTGAAAGAAAGAAAGAAAGAGTTCATTCGATTAACTTCATCAATAACGCGAGTTCTGGAGTTCCTGCTGCGTCAAACGTTCGTACCCGTAGGGATAGGTTTGGGCCGTGTTGGCATCCAAGACCCGCTTGGAGAACACGAGCAGGTAGTCCTTGTGGGCTGGGCGTAGTTCTTGCTGTCCCTTACGATGGTGTGGGATTAGGTGACGCGTGTCGTTTTGGGGGTGGCCAATGGTCGATGGAGTTTGGCCAGGGTGTTTTCCCGCAAGATCTGATAATTCACTTGTTCTTGGCCTTGGAGGTTTAGGGAGAAACCCCGGACCTTGCAGACGCATTGCCTGGCCCGCGTCTGATAGCCGTAACTCTTGGGCCCGCCTGAACAGAACTCGACGATGGTGTCGTCCGACTGGATTTCGTTCTTGAAATCGCCCAGGTAATCTCCGAGGGGAGGTGAGGGTTGACGCGGGCGATGGGTGAAGAGGACAGAGTCGGTGTCCTCTAGGACACGCTCACCCAACAGTTCTAAGGCCTCGTAGAGACGGGACGTGCCTAGCAGATCGTGAAAGCCGCCACGAAGATGTTGACACGAGGAGAGAGGGTCTCACAATGTTGGTGCTGTTTGTAGTGGACCTCGAGCTTCCGTCAAGGGGCTGACGCAGCGGACGTCGTACCGATCGCTTTCGAGAAAGTCGTGGAAGGCTTGCGGTTCCACGAATTCCACCACCTGGGTCTTGTTTTCTTGTTGGCCAAACTTGCCCCAAATGCTGTTGTTCATGTTTTTGGCCAACGTGCGACGTCCAGGGTTGTGTTCGATGTGGGGGACATCGAGGTGGATCCCTTCTCGGTCGTAGTAGGTATCGACGTAAGCCTGACGTTCTTGGAGGGTGGTGCAGGAAGCGGGTCAGCCGCTGGCCTCTTGTTTGATCTTGAGCCAAGTGTTGGCATACTCGGCAAAGTGGCCCACCCGCGAGTCGGGGAAGTGCCAGATTTCCTGGACGTGAAGAATCACGTAGCCCTTCTCGACTGCCTTTTCCAGTTCGGGTGTGCACCAGGTGCCGGTCAAGGCCCGTTGGTCGTCGGTGTGATGGCACTGGGGGACCTTGTCGTGTAGAGGACGGTCCACATTTTCCTCTACGCAGCAGCGGCACAGGGGGAACGTCAGTTTCTCGTGCATCCGGTAGGGTAGGATTGGGTGGTAGAGGCCTTCCAGAGGGATGACGGTACACTGGGCCAATCCGAAGTAGTCGGAGAGGTCGGTGGTCCCCGGTTCGTAGTGGATCTGGGGATGTCCGATGGGGTACCGACCGGTCTTGTTGACCCAAGGGTAGAGACTGGTATAGTCGTAGTACCGGATCTCTTTCCCTTCGTCGACGTCGGCTCAATGGTACAGCTTGACGGCGTTGGTCCGTCCACCGAAGAAGGTCTGGCGAGGTTGTAGGGGTTCTTCGAGATGGAGTCCGGCCAGGAACGCGCGGAGGTCAGGATCTTGAGTCTTGTGACGGGTCCAGGCGCACTCCCACATTTCGATGACCTGGTAGCCCCTGTCCCGCAGGAACTGCATTTTGGTCTGGGTGGTGGGATACGCGTCTTCCATGGTCCGATCCAAGAGGCGTTGGTGTGTCTCGTCCCGCTGGGGGTGACAGGTAGGGCATCCGTGCCAGTAGCACCCGTGAAACACGTACACGGTGTTGGTGAGGGTGTCGTAACCGTCGATGGTGTAGTGGGTGTTGAGGATGCGATACTCGCCTCGGTTCCTGGCGTGTCGGATCCTGGGGGGTGTGGTGGCGGTGGCGGTGGCAGTTGCGTGGGGATCTTGCTGCTGCTGCAGTTGGTGTTCTTGACACAGTATCCAATCCAGAGCGACTTTCGAGTGATTGATGTTGAGACGCTAACCGTACAAGGGTTCGGAGGCGATGGTATTGGCCTCCAGACGGTTGCGTCGTAGATCCCAGTTGCAAGCGGACGCGATGGTCACTGTTCGAAGGGGTTGAATCCGGTTAGGGCTTCAAAGTCTTGTTTGAACGTGAGGCACCTCTCCTTCAACAACTTGACGTCGGACTTGCAGTAGGCCACGAGCTCGTCTCGGAAGTCGAAGATGGCGCCGCGCGCCACTTGGGCGTCGTACCACCGGTCGAAGTCTTGGCGCCCCTTGACCGTCATCCCGTCCGGCAGGTAGGTTTCCTTGGGAGGTAGTGGGCCCATGTAATTCTGATGGTCCCGAGTGTTGAAAAGATGGGGAAAATACCCCTTCTTCAGTTCCGTCAGCCCAAAGGTCTTGGGGAAGGCTGACAAGGGCATCTGGAAAAACGACAGCAAGTCGATGAATCGTATCCTGTTGTGCGTTAACTGCAAGATCTTACCCCCGTTGCGCACTTGTTGGATCTGGCGTTCGTTGACGGTAGTATTCGTCGACGATGGGATAGCTGTCGTAGCCTTGGAAGTTGTGGGCCAAGACGGTCAAGGGGCACGTACCCTCCTCCGAGAGGGTATCCAGGTACTCGAGGAAGTCCTTGATGGAAGTATCGCCGCGGGAGATGCAAGGTGAAACGAGGTCCGATTCGGTTTCGGCCACCACAAGGTTGAGAACGTGGCGACCGTCCTCCTGCATGCTCTCGATGTCAAAGAACGCGTACGGGGGTTCTTTCTCGTCGTGGTCCTCCGAATCGGAGTTTGGGTCTTCGTTCTCATCCTCATCACGGCGACGACGTTCCTCTTCACCCACCTGGATAACACACCGATGCTCGGCAACCGGAATGACTTGGCGGCAGGACGGACATTGGGCGTGACCACACCGATGTTCACGGATTTCTTTGGACCCGCGCAGCAATTTGTAGCAGTGGCGGCACTGTCGGCGTGTGTCGCACACGCTCTTATGTTGCAGATTGCAAGGTGTTCTGGTGTCTCGTTTTGGGTACAGGCGTGCCGTCCCTGATGGTCGTAGGACTCGTAACACCGTCCACAGAAGTGGTTTCGCCCGAAGAACCCCGGCAAGGAGTTCAAGGTGTCGTCATGGTCCTCGTCGTAGAGGAGCCCCAGCAAGGTCTCGCCCTCCACGTAGACGAAACAGTGGTAGTTTCGGCTGGCGTCGACGGCCACGATCTTGTAATCGGGCAACGTTCGTGCAAACTTTCGGAGCTCCGGAGGACCGCACTTTTCGCCAACGGAGATATTCGCCAGTCGGTGAAGCTCCAGGCTGACCACTATTGAGATCGGTCGACCGCGTTGGAAGGCTCGCCACTGGGGATGGTCGTTGGCGTGAGCTCGGGCCGTGACGAGGGCTCGGGCGCAGCACAGGTGTTGTTCGTCATTCTTGGGGATACGGACGACGGACCGTTTCTCCAAGCGGAGCCACGTCGAGGACAGGTGTCCGGGTAGCATTCGGTGTTCTAGTTCGGGTGGTTGGGGCAGGTATTGACGCTCGGTAGCTTCGACGGCGTCTAGGAAGGCTCGATCCTCTTCGAACTCATCCAGGGCTCGGACGAGCAGCGCCTTGTCGTCGTCGTCGGGCTCCAAGCCCGCCAAAACGTCCCACAGCGAAGGTCGTTCTTGTTCTCGACCCATTTTTTCATCGAGTGCGTCGAAAATCGAAGCAAATGAACAAATGACGAAACGGGCGGTCCGTGCTCTTTTTGATAGACTCGAGAAAGCATGACGTCACGAACCCTCTCCACCAATCAGAAAGCAGGGGAGAAAGGGGGATGGGGGGTATCCCCTGGAAGAAGGGGTGGTTATGTGATCGGCCAGACCAATCCTGATTGGTTGGCGCCTGAGGGCACCAAAAACTATAAAAAGAGTCGCACGCCATCGTCCCAACCAGAGTTTGCCAGTTGTTGCGCGAAAGTTGAAGAAAGTAGAAATTTGAAGAAATTTAAAGAAGAAGAAGAAGAAAGAAGAAAGATGGCCGCCACTGGAGTGAAGAAGTTGGCCACTACTACTACTAGCACTGGCATTACCGCCACCACCATCGGTACCAGAGCCACTACAAGTGCTGCCACTACCACCGGTACCGTAGCCAGTACCACTAGTGCCACCGGTGAGAGCCCCAGTTATTGGGACTGGTTGCCCCACAGAGATCCAGCTCCACATTCGAGACTTGGCGGTGTATGCCACAGTCCAAGAGCGCCTCGACAACGGGTGGCGTGAGATTCACGAGGAGCTCGAGGAATTGCCAAAGTGTAGGCTCTACAGCACGGCAATTCATTTAGATTGTTTGGAAAGCTTGCCTTAAGGGTGGGAATTTCATTTTTTGTTTTTTTCCCCGAGGACACGTTGTGATGGACCCCTTTTTCTTTTTCTTTTTTTTTTAGATTTTACACCCTGACGTGCGATGTCACATCGTTAGAACCCCCAAGCGAGCCCAGAAGCAAGGCCGAAAACACTTGCACATTAAGATACCACAACGTGCCCTGGGGAGAGTCGTGATGGGACTCATCACCATCAAAGTTGATTGCTTGTCTCTCTTTCGGGGTTTTTTCTTTCTTCTTCTCATCCCTAGAAAATGGCATCCGCCCTTTATTGTCTTATGCTGAAGGGTCCTGCCCCCGGGCATATTTATATACCCAAACGGGAGATGGACTTCCTCGCTTTATTCGTAGCCATGCTTAAACGGCAGAGAGACAAGCCCGCTGTCTCCCCTTAGTGATGATGGTGGCGGTTCCCATCCTTTATATGTAAATAATTGTAAATAAAAAAGTGGAGACGTTATTTTCTCTTTTTTCATCTTCTTCTTGGTTGAAGGCGCGGGGAAGGAGATCCAAGGCTTGTCCCTCTGACGGATTTCTTCTTCTTTTTCTCGTCACCAAATCCTGGCACCCTCTCTTTATTGCGTCCTGTTGACGGGTCCTCCCCGCGATCACCTGCACCTACAAAAGTGTGAGATGCAGTGGACCGCTTTGTTTGTAGCCATGTCCTAGAGACAAACATTCGGTCTCCCTGAGTGATGGTGGTGGTGGTTCCCACTTCGTGTCCATAAACGTTATTGTAAGGTGTAAGGGGTAGCGAGTGGACACACGTGACGGTGAAGGGTGACGATGCCTTTCTTCTTCTTCCTCTCTTTAGTGGATGCCTTCCTCGATGTGGTGTTTGTGTATGCGTGATGGAGTCGGTTGGTGTGATGGAATCAGTTGGCGAAATGGAGTCGGTGAAGTAGACGCGGTCCCGGTCGTCGATCTGTTCGCGGTCCAACAGGCGAGCCAGGGTTGTTCGCAATCCTTGGATCAAGGCGTGATCCAAGCGTTGGCGATCGAGGAAGCGGTCTTGTTGGTGAACGCACGTGCGAAACACGCGTTCGCGGACCACCATCGACACGCTGCGTCGATCCACGACCGGTTCTAGGTCGCATTGGAACCGTCCCCCAGCCGGAGCAGCATCAGCATCAGCACCGCCACCTCGTTGTTCTATCGTTATTTTAAGGTATAGGGGGTAGTGAGTGGACACCCGTGACGGTGAAGGGTGACGATGCCTTTCTTCTTCTTCTTCTTTTTAGTGGATGCCTTCCTCGATGTGGTGTTTGTGTGTACGTGAGACGTTCACCCATCGATGTATTAGGGTCGTGTCCTCGGGCGCGGGGTCTCGAAGGGTGAGACTCGACGGTGACAAGCGTTCTTCTTTTCTCTCCTCTCCTTTTTTCCAGTGAATGCCTCGAAACGTGGTGTGTTGTTGCGAGGGTCTCGATCACTTCGATCATCAAACTGCGTGAACCGTCACCATCGAGGGTGTGATGTTGTGGCTCTTTTCTTCTAGCTTCATCGGGGAAAAGACTGTTGGTTTGTGCGTAGCATCTGCCCTCTTTGCGGGATCCACCATCACATCCACGGAAGAAAGTACACGTGACACTTTTCCTTTCGTCCTAGGTCCTGACGCCACGGGCCGTGTGTTGGTGTGCTTCTTTCACTCCCCGTACTTCGCATTGGCGACGCTACCTCTACCTGAATACGAATTGGCTGTTCTGTCCTCGACACCCTCACTGGCGTGAGAAGAGCGAGAAGTCACATGCGTTGTTTGCAAGAGGAGCAATTCTGTCTCTTGACGTCCTACTTTTTCGGTCTGTGTGGGAGCCTGCGTTACCTCCGTGGAAGAGTGTAGTCGTGACTTTCTTTCTCTCTCTCTCTTTATAGCTCCTGACGCGACGGACCGTGTGTTGGTGCGCTCCCCTTCTTCGGGCTTTTGTTCACACGCCCAAGTTCTACCGGAAGACTAAGGAAGGACTAGCGGTGGTGGTGATCGTTTTTCCCTTTTCTTTTTAGGTCCTGACTCGTAAAACGCTTAGGATCTCTTGGTGGTCCAGGAGGGTGGTGAGAGGCCAAGCGTGTTGGTTTAGGTCCTACTTTTGTGGGTATTGTAGGGCCTTCCACCACAGCCACCGTCCCAACATGGTCTCATGACGTGTTTTCCCTTTTCTTTCTTTCTTCTAGATCCTGATGCAAGAGATCGTGCCTTGCTGGTGGTGGCGATGGTGGTAGTGATTCTCCCTCTTTTTCCTCGTTTCGAAGGTTCTGACGCGCCGGACCTTGTGTTGGTGTGACCCCCTCGCTCCTAGTTCGTGACGCTACCAACACGCCACTCTACTTTTTTTTTAGGTCCTGACTCGACTCCATTGCCAAGGACCGTGTGTGGGTGTACTGGCAGTAACTGTTTTCCCTTCTTTCTTAGATCCTGATGCGACGGATCGTGTGTTACCCGACCCACCCTCGACAACCATTTCCAAAAAGACTTAGGAATGATTGGTGGTGGCGGTGACTCTGTTTTTCCTCGTTTCTTAGGCCCTGACGCGACGGACCGTGTGCTGGTGTACCCCTCTCGCTCCCCGTATTTCCCATTGGAGATTTTATCTCCACGCCTATTCGAGTTGGTGGGGCTGTCCTCGTCACCCGCGCTGTCATTTAAAGACCGTGAGTTACGTCCGGTATCCCCCACGGGTCCCTCCAGAACCTCCTCGGGGTTTTTGTATCACCGAATCCCGGGCGTATCTGAGCACCTGCCAGGACGTGAGCAGTACCACCCTCGCCATGATTCAGCGCCACCACCAACAGAAATATGGACGTCCCTGCCCTTATCACTTCCTTTCGCCCCGATCTTGATCCCCTTTTCCGTCAAAGAGAGAGAGGACCATCACCACCATCACCATCACCCTCACCACCGCCGCTGAGACTGGGTCAAGCTATGGAGCGGTAAAGACGTGCCAACGAAGAGCTCTCGCGTCTCTTTTGAATTAAATGGAAAAACGTGAAGGAAACATCGTAAAGTTTTTTAAAAGGAAGACAAGAGGCAGCAGTACAAGTTCTGAGGCACTCTCCCCAGAACACTCGAGGATAAGAGTTGACCAGGGTAGCACAGAACAAGAAGAGGAGGGCATCGTTGACTCGGCGTTGAGCATGGCGCAAGGAATGGGAGAGAAACTAGATTTGATTCCCAACAAACTGGCAAAACTAGAAGATATCGAGCGGCAAATTAAAGAAATGAATGAAAGATTTAAACAAGAAGTCAACCGTTTAGATTTGGAATTGAAAAAAGTAGAAGATAAAACGTGCGAGATGAAAGACGGCATAGAATTTATGGAAAAGGAGTTCGAAGATGCGAGAAAGATACAGAAAGAAGAAACTATGAAAACGAGAGCAGAATTTCAAAGTCTGGAGAAAAAATTATTAAATCTGGAAGTGTATCAGAGAAGGGAAAACCTTGTGTTCTACGGAATTCCAGAAAAAGAATTTTCTGAAGGCAGTGAGGACACCACAGAATGTATACTGAAAGATTTTTTGGACGACGAGCCGGAGTTGCCTCTGGCTCGATGTGTCAAATTCCAAAGGGTCCATCGCTTAGGAAAACCGAAGGGAAACGGCACACCGA
>JANRMR010188759.1:0-10889 GCA_025434825.1 Bergia sp. 'catenularis'
AAACAACGCGGTCGAGTGAAGCAAGAGAGGATCCGAATGACGAGCCGCCGGAATCTGACGTCGAGGACGAGTGTAATATTTTGCAAGAAACGAGAAAATATTTAAGTTTGCTCAGCACACGAAATACTAGTTGATTAAATTTTTGCGACTTACACGAAAAGCTTCTTATTGCAAAATTAAAATACATCAAATTACAAAATACAGCACTTGAACTACGAGCAGCGTTACTTTAGTCGCTCAGCGCGCGAATGATATTGAGTACAATCTTCTGCTGAAAAGATTTTGCTCAGTATGCGAAATTTCTACTTCAAATTTTACAGTCAAAACCTATGCGACAGTCTATTGCGCGAGTAAATGGTAAGAGCAGCTATATCAACTAGGCTTACTTCAGTTAAATCTATTAACAATTTGCTCATAACACGATATCTTTAATTTAAACCTTGCAACAAGAATTTACGCGACAACCTACTACATGATTCAATATGGCGATCACAAGAATAATCTGAAAATATCTCAAATTTTCTCAACACGTGAACTGAGTTGATTAGATATTCGCAACTTGCGAGAAACTCCTTATTCTAAGAGTGAGGGCGTACAACACTTGAGTTTCGAGCAGCATAATCGCTCCACATGCAAATGTCTTAAGTTTGCTATACGCGAAATTGTTGCACAATCGAATACGTTGATTACAAAACAATAATTGAGGTAGAATCAATCTTTACTTGCCTCCTTTCTGACAGCTAAGGTTGTCCAAATCTCTCTAAAATACAAGTCCGTATTTAGTGTATTTATAGATGTTCATTGCAAGATAAGGAAAGCTTCACCTTTGACTTTGGCACATTTAAAATACATATCAAAGCAATAAACACGATTTAAACTTTTAAAAAATACGGGCCGGTAAAATTTTTGTCGGGCCGGTGGATTTCCTTTTGCTACCGGCCCGGCTGGCCAGTGCTTGAAAAAGTTAATTTCCATCCCTGATATATGTAATAAAAATTGAAATTTGCTTGATTTTCTCACGTTTGTGTATTCAACTTGTTTTGTAAAAGAA
This sequence comes from Bergia sp. 'catenularis', assembly GCA_025434825.1. NCBI lineage: Eukaryota > Metazoa > Cnidaria > Anthozoa > Zoantharia > Parazoanthidae > Bergia > Bergia sp. 'catenularis'. The sequence continues at coordinate 1,052 of JANRMR010188759.1, forward strand.
AAGAAAACCCGTCCGCTTGCTATGTTGAGTTAGAGAAGCACTTGGGAATTTGTAAGTACACTCGAGAAGTAAGTTAACAACCTCGTTCCAAGGATCAAAAATACGTGCAAGACTGTGACGTCATTAAGGCAAGTTTTCAAGATGGTGGTCTCCACGTTCCCCACGCTGGTTTGTAAAACTGGATACGGATAGGATAAAACTTTGTCGAGTTTCGTAAACAACAGCTTCTGTGCTTCATTTTAAGGTAATATGTTCCTGAGAGCCAAGGGTTCCTTTAAGCTGTGATACAAAAGTTAAAAGAAGCTCCTTACCGGTATTGATCAACGCGGGAAAATAACTTTTTGCCGTGTCAGAATTCTCGTTGATAGATATTCCTAGTTCTCCAGCAAACTTATCACCGTACCAGACAAGGAGCTCTGTCCCTGGAGTTATGCTTTTGTACGTACGATAATAGATCTCTCCTCGGTACTGGAATGCAACCAGGTTTTGCTCGTCTTCACAGCGAGAACAGTTAATGTACCTCATCCAGTTGCTTTTTGACTCATCTTTACCATCCACAAAGTGATTGAATTTCCCATCCTTTATTATCTACAAGAAACGTATTAAAATAATTCACAATTGGCAGCAATTTAAAAGCATTCGTTTTCTTTATCTTTTTAGAATACAGAAATTCAACCTAGAAATTTAATAAAAATGAACACAATCAGTATGAGAGGATCGAGAATCGGCGGTTTGTTTTTTGTTTCGATTTCCTCAAACTTTGCTTGAAAAAACCCTTTGGTTAACCATTTTCAAAAGTAACATTAAAATGTTTGACCAAAATCTAATTTTCAAGAAATTAAAAAACGTTGAAAGAGTGATTGATCTACGGCCATTTGAAATTGAGATAAATCGTGCATATTCGACACATTCGCAGCTACGAAAGTTTTATTTACATACATAATTGAAATTACTAGGCATTAAGGCTGCGTTCATACTTGGTGTCCGAGCACGGTGCCCGAGTACGATTCTTACTGGGCACTAATGTGAACACATCATTTTTTCAAGTACCCACGCCAGAATTCGGGCACGGTGCCCGTGCCCGAGTACTAGGTCGAGACCTTGTACTCGGGCACTGATTCCTTGTGTGCAAACGTTTTGCGTTAGGCTGCGTTCACACTTGGTGCTCGAGCACTAGTGCCTGGGCACCGGTACAAAATGGGAACTAACGAAAAACGTGTGCACACCGAAGGAATCAGTGCCCACTTCAATGCCTGAGTACAAGGTCGAGACCTTAGGCTGCGTTCAAACTTGGTGCTCGAGTACGGTGCCCGAGTACGATTCTTGCTGGGCACTAATGTGAACACACCTTTAGCTCCATTTTGTGCCGGTGCCCAGGCACTAATGCTCGGGCACCAAGTGTGAACGCAGCCCAAGAGTAAAGAATAAAGTACGAAAGGTTAAAATTATGTTCTTGGCTCGTGGAAAGATCTCACTTTCAGTGTTCTGGATTGGTAAGAATTTTGCCCACCTTTCAAAGTATTATATGCACAAAGACTGCCTCGTGTTTTTCTCATTTCGATAGAGGACTCGTTGAAATAGTTGAAAATGCAAAAGCAAGAGGCACAAAAGACGACACAAACAAAATTGGTTGGGAAAGAACTAATTCTTTTCAAACCATAAAATCAGTTACATATTTTACCTTCAATGAGGTGCAGAATCGTTTGCCGCTTCTTTTAAACGTTGAAAACTGTTTTGCCTATTTTGATTCTTCGCTCAAGTACAAAGCGAATATATGCAAGCTTTCCTCTTGAGGAAGTCATCACCTTGCAAAAGTTTGCGATATCTTATTTGTTCCTATAAGATAACCCCCATATACCCTTTTTATCAGTTTAGTATGACATGGTTAACCAAGGCGAAGAACGTGCAATATGTGAGTACCGATAACGAGCTTAGACAAAAGCTACAAAGTAATTAATTAATTAATTCCTATGTCTATGTACCTCCCACATGTAGCTGGTGTTTGTTTCATCTGCAACATCTTCCATTTTAACTTTCTCGCCAATGTATGGACCAAACTTTACACCTTTTTTGACAAATGAATTGCTAAAAACGCCATGTCCAGCATTTGGAATGTTTGAACTTCTAATTTCCAAACCGCTTGGTAAGGATGCTCTTGCTGTCACTGTGTTATTTTCCGGAGAAACGTAGGAGTCTTTAATCACTGTAAGGGGTCCGTGGGTGGAACATTCACCATAGTTTATATCTTGGCACTCCTCGCAAACTGTAAGAAGGAAACGATTCAAAATTAGTGTGCCTGTCCACAAGATGCCGTAATTGGTTTGCATTACGTTGCTATGTGTTCACGTGTCTTTTACTAGTTTAGTTTGTCAGTATAAATTCACAAACAATTATTCTGCAATATACAAATACCGAATTAATTTAATAATAATTTAATAAACTGAAGAGAAGAAGCGAAGAACGACATAATGTATATGAGTGTAATAAATATAGGTAGACCATATGGAAGTTGCTAAAAGTAGTTCCAAAATACAAAAACCCAACATATATATGTATATATATATGTCAAATTGAACGCCGGTAGAAAGAGAATATAACTAACTGACAATGCATTATTCCACAAACAAACAAACAAACAACAAATTTAAGGAAGAAAATTCGTCCATAAAAATAACACCCCCTTTCAAATAAACGCCATCCTAAATGAAGCACAGAGGGCGTTTTTTTTCTTCTTTACTGAGGGGTCGAGGGTGTGTTTATTTGAGAGCGGTGTTTCTTCAAGAAAATACGGTACTCTGGTTTCTGTGACAGCCTAAACAACGTAATTTTTAGGGATTTTTTTCAAAATCAATCGATTTTCGTGACAGTTATGAAATAAGCCGAGTCAGGACATCACAAAGTTCAAAGTGCTGTTTTACAAGTCAAAACTAAATCATCTGAAGACGTTAAACTTTGTAAGAATACTCTTGATGCCGCATTCTAAGTCTTGTTTAAGCAAGAGCTTCACCGATTTTGTAGTGTACATTTTAAATCACATCACGTGAACATGGTCAATTCTGCTTCAGGCAAGTCATAAATGGTGACGGACTGCATAGTAGCTGCTAAACATACCACAACGTGGCATGAGTTGCTTCTTTTTTTTGAAACGGTATAGAGTTAAACAGCTCCATTTTACCTACTTTTCTTTTATTTTCGAAAACAGTTTGCTATGTATTGTCAGGTAGGATCAGTTATTTCTTGCAACTTGGAAATAAGACAGGTTCTCGTTGTTAGTATTTAAGCAAGGTATCTTTCTGGTGCCATAAAAAGTTTGAAGGGTAAACAACAAACGGGGACGTGGAACCAGCTTCGATGCTCTATTTCAACAATTTACTTACAGAGATAGTGGTCGTCATCTGGAACCTCTGCTTCCTTGTAACATCTCCTTGCTGTCCTCTTGGGGTACTTGCTGCTGCTTACACCATCAAGTCTTTCCATCTCAACTTCACTGTCAGCCAGTTGCCCAAGCTCTTCAGATACCCTGTTTCCTTCATTTTGGCGTTTGCAATCAACACCTTTTCCCTGTTTAAATGTAAATTGGATCTTAAATGATGGATAGTTGTAAAACGAATCTTGGATGATGGTTAGTTTCTGTTCATTTCGTTACCCCAATCAGCCTCGTTTTATTCTGAAGTGCTCGGTTACTTAATTGCCGCTTCACTTGTAATATGTTGCTGAAGCGTTCCTTGATTGACACAATCGAGTTTGCTTAATTGTTTGATCGATTATTAAGGATTGATTGGTTGGTTGGTTGGTTGATTGATTGGGTAAATTTTTTTTGGTGACTACCGTAATCATTTGATTGTTTGGTTAATTAATTTATTTATTTATTGTGTAATGAATTTATGTATTGTTCGATTGATTGATTGATTGGTTGGTTGAGACACGTTTTACATCTTCAGAAACAAAACTCGAAGGATAAGAAGACTTTCATAATTCAAAAAAACGTTACACTGCTGTTAAACAAAGTTGGCCTATCTTTTTTAAGTTTACTTCAAAGATTTATGTTACCATTCAGCGAAATCTGTTGTGGAATAAAATGCATTTTATATATCCGAATGAATAAGTCATAGTCGTATCATCTTCATGTGCAGGAATAGTAGACTAGAGTGAGAACAATTCGCCGTTTTTTCGCGAAGGATTCTCATTAACGTGCGAAGGAATAAATTATCTTAGAATGACGTCATAGCCCACGAATAAAATGCTGAGCCAGTGGTGGGGAAGAATAAATTATATTTTTTGTTTTCCAAACACATGAACAAGATGTGGAGGATTACATTGTCTCTTTTGTTTTTCAAACTCATGAATAAAATGCGGAGCCTTTATGCTAATGAGTTAACGGATTTGCGCCAATTGCAAGGAGGTATTTTTTTTGGCTTGATTCGTTCTATTTCGCCGTTTTGCAAGCATTGTTTTATCAAAATAAAACCAAGAATAGTTTTTCGCGGCATTTTTTTCACTTGACTATTCATGACTATTTTTCTAGTGTTTTCTGACGGTTTTTATTTTCCAGCCACCTAAACTGTAGGGAAGGATTCTTGTTTCGATCTTTAACATTTTGTTGGCTTCCAGTCCCTTTGTTTGTTTGGAAATTCAACAAATACCGAAATTGTGCAATCACTGTTCCTTTAATTAATTAATATGCAAGTTCCAACTTATAGTTTGAGTTTTTGTAATGGTCATGTTTAGTATGCTTAGATAGATAGAGAGAGAGAGAGAGAGAGAGAGAGAGAGAGAGAGAGAGACGCTCAAGTAGTACCTTCTTTCCTGCCGCTGTTCTTTCTTCTCTTGATGTTGAAGGTTGATTTTTTGGTCTAAAAGCTAGGTGGATTTATAAAAAGAGGAGTTTAGTACTGTGGAAAACACTGAAAAGTACAATGCTCAAATTAGCAAAATATTTTCTTAAACAGCTATGTATTTCCTAAGCTTCGCTAACAGTTACTGATTTAAAACAAATCTCTATCAAATCTGACTTGCAGATTAAGTGCCCTTATAAAATGCTAGATTAATTTGAATACTGACAAGAAAAATGATGGATTTTTGCATAAGTCTTCCGACTCAATGAGTCAGTGTCAGTAAGTCAGTAAGTAAAATTCCAAAATTTCTATTTTATTTTTAATTATTATAAACATTGTTATAAAATATCTTTTTTGGGCTCTAGAAACTCTAAGTATGTGAACAATACCCTAACTCTTCGGTTGAACCAATGAGCCCTGTCGTCTAAGACCAACGTCTAACCCAAAGTCAGCTAACCCCAACCCTTCACCGTAACCCTCATTTTCATATGGACTCTTTCAAAAATTACTCACGACTTATTCGCCTTATAAAACAACGGTCCTCTTTGAACTAATATGTTAATAACTGAGTCAGCACTAACTATATAAGTGTGTTGAAAACACAAAACAAGTGAGTTGAATTTATATCCCATGTGGCCTGCATTCAAAACTGTAATTGCAGCATTTGGTGCCAGACATATTGTAAAGCGCTTTGTGACGTTACGAAAAAGTGCTATATAATTACCGCAATTTTTTTCGACGTATTTTATCAAACAACGAGCACATTTGCCAGTGACTTCATTTTTCGTAACTCACGCTGAACAGTTTAAAGAAGACAAATTGCATCCAAAGGAATTATTCATTAAATTGCCAAAGCGAAAATCCCTCCTCTTCCCTCATCTCCCAACATACATACACACATATACGCACATACGCGAACTTTTCATTGAACTGAAGAATTATAGCACGCACCCCGCCTTACGCCAACACCTCAAAGTGGTGCAACCTGTGCCTGGCCGAGAAATATTTTATTGTATGCAAGCCAGGTATGGGCACGCTAAACAAACGAAATGAACTCGCCAGTCCATGCCGCCACGCCGCCAAATATCTACATAAGAACACTAAAGAAATCAAATTACACAAATTATGTAAATTAGCGATCAGTTTATAAGACCAGGCACATCTTGTAATCCGCGCACCTGACGAGAGAGAACATACCAGCCCTCTTGAAACAGACCTGTAGTGCGATAAGCAAATCTTAACTCCAACCTTTCCCGCTTAATCATTCATATATATATGCATATGTATGTATTTATATATTTATTTATATGCGTATGTGTGGGTGTATGTGTGTTGGGAGATAAGGAAAGAGGAGGGATTTTCGCTTTGGCAATTTACACGTACTACACTTACTCGTACACTTGGACATACACCTACATATACACGCTACACGCAAATTATTGAAACAATAATCAAGCAAAATCGATTTCAGCTTAACATGTACCACTGTGACAACCATGGTGCACGGTTCCACACGCAAAACGTCAAATTCGGACTGTCTGCAAAAGCACTGCAAATCCCCAAGTTTTATCACTGCGGGTGATGCAAATAGTGGTATATTTCGGTAGGTTCCTCTTTGGTTTCACTCGAATGCAGTGAAGTTCGGCCGAACGTAGGTGTCGTGGTTTCGTTCTGCCTCGCATTTGTGCAAATAGTGCACCCTGCTGAACAGGCATCTCTCTTTGCCTATGCAGCCACTCGGTGATTTCGATCCAGCACAAAACATTTCAGCTTGGATTTGCTTGATATTCCGAAATTTTCTGAAGCATTTGTATGGCATTTAAGAATTTTATGAGCATTCTTGAACAACCGGTTTGCCAACACTCGCCGCGTCAGTCGTTGGTACATATCTGATATCATGTAATTCATAAATGGTGACCTCAAATCCTTTTCGCAAATTAAAAAAAACGTTGAAACTATGTTTAAATGATTTGTCTGGCATTATTTTGTTTATTCTTGAATGGTTGTTGATAAGGATTTATATGAGATATTTTTTAAGTGCAGTTTCAATCATTCTTCGTCAAGTTTACTTGAACAATTGAACAATTTTTTTCAGCTTTTTACCTGTTTCTCATTTCAGTAGCATACATGTAATGCAAACTTTGTTGCAAACGGACAAACAAAGACCATCAGGATCGGACGGGCATGTAAAGGATAACCATTTTGCACGTTTTCTATCAAAACAAAACAAAACGAAACACCGAAAAACCTGCTTTGAAACTTGCCAAAATTTCGAGCAAATGTAGCGAATCTCGTACATTGGCTTATAAAAAACTGCTCTATGATACTAGAAAAGCTTCATACAAATTCTCCAAGGTGCCAATGCAAGTCTCTCAATCTTTTTTTCCTAAGCGTCGCTCATTACTATTCCTGAAACTAAGAGTTCATGATTATCAAAAACAAGTCAATAAGAAAAAAATAACTAAATTTTTGTGGACCTGTTTGGAATTTGAAAAAGTTTGCTTTGTTGTTAACTATGTTTTGTTGTTCTTGGGTAATAGGTGTGTAGGTGGGCGAGAGTTGGAGGGTCGAAATGCTGAAACTTCTCGTGTATATGTGATAACCTATTTTCATAGAATGTAATGCTAATGGTATCAGAACTGAGTGGTGTCCAGTTCATTAATTCAGTCTGTAATCGTTTGAGTTTAAACAAAACTTGGACGAGCGCGCAGTGTGAGTCCGATTTGTTTCACAAGCCGAATTAACTTGACGACAGGAAGTCTTATTACCAATTTAATACTTATGTAAGTGGTGCAGCTCAGATACAAATGTTGAATAGCTTGAAAATTGTCTGCAGTTACATTACCCTTGGTAACTTTTAGTTTAACATTTTTGCAATGCTTTTCGGATTTTTGCATTTTAAGGTTTCAGTCTTTTTTAAAGCGTTTGGAATTATCTGACTGTAGTTCTAGAACCAGAACAGAAGCAAGAAGTAAGACTTAACATCACACCTGGAATAAATCTCTTGATAGTTCTGTTCCGCTCCCTCAGTTCCTCTGACCCAGGTAACCATTCTCTGTCACTGGAATCACTTTCACTGTCCTCACTACCGGTGCAATCAAGATCAGTTTTGTTCTTTGTTGGTGGTTTCCGTGGTCGTTTTGGAAATCGGGGTATGCTTGCTACTGGAAGACCTGCTCAAGGTACCAGGTAACAGGTAATAGGAAAATGAGTAATGTCCGATGCCGGTAAATTTGAACCGTACTACCTCAGACCAATTCAGCAATTGCAGAACATTTTAGGCAGAGCTAACCACTAAGTAAGCACAGTTACTGTCAATTGAATAACAACAAAAATAATGGTTATAATGACAAAATTTTTGACTGCCGAAAAACCATATGGAAAATAATCGATCATGCAATTTTTTCTTATCAGATGGGGTCTTGTTCGTTTATCCAACTTTCATGCTAAGAGAACTATTCACAGACTACCTTCTGATAACTTTTACCAATCTAGAATCGAATTTAATCTGTATTGACAACTAATTGATTTCCAGCTGAAATAAAAGGCAAATCAATGACTCGGATCATCAGATTATGCAAATACCATGGCTATCAAAATTCATTTGAACATTATTAGTTAGTCAGTTAATCACAGTTAAAATATTATTAGGCTATTATATTCAATCTGAAACAGGTGTTTTATTTTTAAAAATCAGAGTAATAATAATCCATGTTATTTAATATACTATGCAAACAAAAATCGTGCTACAAACCTAGCTGTCGCATAAACTCGTGGTTTCTCTGGATATTTCGCTGTCGCAGAAGTTCGTATTCGGAAAGTGGGGTGCCATCCCAGTCCATCTTTATAGTTCAACCCTGCCGATAGAAGGATAACACTTCGTTCTAGTCTGAGTCAAAAGCTAAATAGAATTAAATTTGTAATTTAAGTGTTGCTGAGCCCAAACTCTACTTTCTCCTTTTGATGGGACCACTGTCAGTGCATGGCAGTTTTGTTTTCTTTTAAGAAAATTTCAATTGCAATATTGTTAACTTATTCAAACTCATGAAGCATTCTCTACAAATCATTGACGGAAAAATTTTCATTGAACATTCCGCCACTAAGGAAACTTTACAAAAATATATTATTAATTGAATCCAAACTCAATTTTTTCTGTTTTACAAAATCGAAAGTTTCTACGAAACCAAGACCTTTTTAAAATGTCCACTTTTTTTATGAATGACTTTGTTTTAAGTTTGTTTCAGAACAATTGAATACCTTTTGTCAGTTTCCTTTCAAATGCTTTCCTTTCTACCTGTCACATGCAGCTGTCTGGCCATTTCTCTTCAGCTGCCTTCACACTTTGGAGGTCGCAAAGGTGGGCACGTCTGTCACAAAAAAGAGCGGGAAAACTGCACGCTTTGATTGGTTGAAAGAGATCGCTAAATGAAAAGGGCGGGAAACATGCAGCCCCTGGAAACTTTACACATTCGAGTGCCATGCCATGCCACGCCTGTCATACTACACTTCCGTCTTTCGGTTTGCTTTATACGATGTATTAAATAGAACCTTTTCATCAAGACTTTAAGGCTGAGATTTGCCCAAAAGTTAATAAAATAAGCTAAAAAAAAAAGAGTGCACTTACATAGAAATCATGAAAAACAAAAAACAGTATTAAAAATAAAATGTCAGTTCATTTTGATACTAACATCAAATCGGCAAATGACCGATATCGTTTATATTGAGTTATCAGAGTCTACGTATTTCTTTCCCACCGCAGCAATGAAGCACAACAGCTCAGTAACTTTAATATACTAACAAAGAAATAATATCCGATTATTTAAGATACGCCCGGCTTTTTTTCTCGCTGTTTTAATAGCAACTGAATTATAGTTTTAACTATATTAAAGTATCGCTACACAGTTAACATTTTAGCTTCGGGAGAGAGACGTGATATAATGTGGAATCACCGGCTCAGAATGAACGCACGTGTGATTGGCTGATGAATATTTTTTGCACTTCAA
>JANRMR010188770.1:0-10889 GCA_025434825.1 Bergia sp. 'catenularis'
CTACTACTACTACTACTACTACTACTACTACTACTACTACTACTGCTACTACCACTACTACTACAACAACAGCAACTATTAGTAGTAGTAGTAGTACTACTACTACTACGACCACTACCACTACTACCACTGCCACTACTATTACTAATAGTAATATAAAAAATGGTTTATTTAACAAATACTGACAGACAATATCTTGATAGCAGTCTTACTTGAGTGAATGGAAATGAATGTCTCGGCCAGCTTTGAGGTAAAGATTGGGTCAGGTAAATCTCTAAAATACTCCTTTATCATGTCAGCCAAATCGTACGGTGACAGACCATCAAAGTTTGTGTTGTCTGTAAACAGAATCAAATGAGGAGTTGGTTTTTTAAGAAAGACAAATTTAAGATTAACAATTAATTTTTAGTTCAAAGAGATAGAAATGTCTGCACAAAAATTAGTTTTTACTTTGCAATAAATTTACCTTTATATAAGATAGAAAGCTAAAACTTAGTACTTTTGCTAATTTGATCATGCTCTTTCTAACGGTGTTGAATGCTTTTTTGATTTCATTGAATTATCAGGATTTAAAGTAAAAGCCACGACCTCGTCCATTATATTTCTGTGTGTATGAAAGACAGGGTTCTTCCCCTAATCCCAATCTAACCTTTAAGGATTTTTTGAGGACTTCTCATGATACAATAAAGTCATTTTTATGGACCCGCGGTAAGCATTTCAATGTAAAAACTTTTTCTCTAATACAATAATCCCTCGTTTGTAAAACCCACAATTTCTTTAGGTCTGGGTGTGCACAAGGCAACCTTAATTGAAATAGTTGTAAATGAACAATTAGAATGCAACAAATTTCGAACAGCACATGCAAAAACAATCGGAGAAAAAGTGATAGTAAATAAACAAACATGAAAAAGAAACTAATGTCATGGTGTTTAAACTTCAGGCCAAGTACAGCATTTATCTTTGGTTTGTTAAAGCAATAATTATTGGTGAAAGATAAATGTGATGAGAGGTCATCAGAATACCTGGATCACTTTCAATGAGCTGCTTCAAACGAACAATTCTTTGCTTTCCACCAGATTTTCTGAAAATCCCTAAAGAGTCCACAGCTGTTGAAGAAAAAAAGACCGCATAAAAACTCCCGAGGTTTACATTCACACACGCCCATTTTTACAAGTACCAGATAAATTTGGTTAAGTTCATTGTACTTAACTGTTACTAAATTTATTACCGCTACGCTGAATGCGTTCTAAACGCGAGGGGCTGGCCTGGTTCATGTATCATGGGATTGCTAAGTTCATGATCAAATAATATAAAAACAAAAACAAACGATGCGCTTCATTCATATTTGGTTGCCCAAGATGTTTTGGACGTTTGTAATGGGAAGAAAGTAAAATCATGTCTAACATTGTACATGTACAGTTTGGAGAATTTTGATGTGTTTCAACACATACTCTTACTCCAGTTCCCTTGTGCATCGGAAATATTCCAAGGCTAATCAGGAGTGACGACATGTGTAAGTGCGGCCCGGCTAAACTTGGGACTTACCTGTTCTTTGTAAGTAGTTGATTGCATACAAGATTGAAGTCGGTAATGGTTGTCCACTTCGCTGGAGAATAACTGAGAGGGGGACGCCGAAGACATTCTTGTCTGAGGAAAGAATTATGGGATGCAGGTTTGTGAACAAGTCAGATTTGACAAAACAACGAGAATTTGTGATTGGTCAAAGTGAAGTTTACTAACCTCTGTAATCGGGTGACTTTAGTTTTTTTAGGAACTGTGGAAATGACCTGTGTAATCATAGATGAAACAATCTATTATTGTACTAAATTGACAAAAAAAGATAGGTAAACCACATTAATCTTTCATCAATGTATTTCTAACAAGCTATCCTTCCTTCATAAGAATATCTGTACATGGTAACTGGGATTTCAAGGCAAGCGCCATAAAACTAACACTACTGTGCAGAGATCTAAAACTCGTGCACAGTATTATAACGAAAATGGATGTTTTACAAACCAGTTAGTGAACACGCCTGTCAAATATACCACAACGCGCTCCCCCCAAATGTCTCTCTAACGACTTGGGTTATAAAGGTTACGGAAACGCGCACATCGCATTACTGAAATTCCGTACGAAAACACACCAGACGCAGAAGTACTGTAATCTCAGTTCTTGCCACATTGCACAGTCGAAAGACAATCCCAGAGTTCATGTTTTTAAGTCTGTCTCAAAAGAAACATCGAGAGCCTCGAAAGGTTAAAACAATTCTCACCAGCTCCACATCCCTCTGTGTGAATGAGTGTATCTCTCCATCATTGCTGTCAGCTTGAGTAGCGAGTATTTCCTGAGAACTGCTAGCTGACCAGTCGAAAGATTGCAGATTTTGGTCGTAGTCCTGTGAAGACAATAAATTGATTATAGAATGTAGTACAATTGAGAACTACATTTTTGAGCAGTAGCTTAAAGCAATATAGTACAGTTATTTAACAGCAATAAACAGTATAGGTTTTTAAAGACAAATAACCAAAATTGGCAAATATTTATATGCACAGTGTATTTCAGCAATATTTAAATTTTTCAGTTAAGAATAATAGATTATGCCCCTCTATAGTAACATCAATTTCCGGCCAAGTATAAGACCAGTTTATGAGACAACACCTTTCCCAACATCAATTTTCAGTAATCTTCCTTTTTCTCAGCTAGTCAACATGCAATATAGTGAAAGGTCTGAACTCGGGTGAGTCAATGTTTAGAGTTGGTTAACCGTTCGGTTAAATTTGAAAGACTGTTAATGGTTGTGACTGGCGTTTCGACAACTTGCGTGGAAGTCATCTTCGGAGTCGATGTTAGATTGGTCATACACATTGTATTTATAGTATTAGCTTCTAACCACGAACAAAGACTTGCGCTTGAGAGGATGTTCATCAAACTACAAACAAATGCACTGAACCGTTGTAGCGAGGTGATCGGACATTTACAACGTGCTTGGAGTAAGCCAATTTGCGCACGCTTTCGGATCTGCTCAAAAGGCACTATCCCAGAAGACACTGCGAGATTAGTAACGATCGTTGTTTTTTACCTTTAGTGCAAAAGAAACGAATTCCCTGAAACGAAATATTAAACAGACAAGTTCTCGTAGTTACATTTAGTACAGAAGTTACTTTTTAGCCGAGTTTCGATTGTGCTTAGAATTATTTTAAAACCAGCGACAGAAATTTAAAATGGCGGCCATTTTGAGACTATTTTGTGCGTGCACGGTTTTCTGGGATGGTTCAGTCAGCCGTTCCTAGCACGCAAGGTGGAATATGAGAGGCTGATTCACTGAGACACTAATCTGGTCACACACAAACAAAACTGCCGCCAAGACTTTGATTACCGCCACCGAACCATGGACGCTAAACAGCACTACCGCCAAAGTTTACAACATAAATACGAACTGTATGACCGACCTAACATCGACTTTGAAGATGACTTCCACGCAAGTTGTCGAAGTGACAACAGTCCTTTTCAGAACTACATTCATTTGGACAATCAACCAGTTACAGACTTAGTCTACATGTATCTACAACCTTATCAATAAACAAATCCATGATTGTACAGTTTATAGAAATGCAAGCGAAACATAACAGGGTTCATACAGCCCGCGCAGCTTATTCTGTATCTTTCAAGTACATTTTTACTTTTCAGGCACTCGCTTTGCCAAGAGAATTAAAGGAACCTTTTAAATTAGGCTATATTAGCAAATTACGCGAAAAAGCGTTGCTTTTTTTCCTTGTCGTTTTGCCTTAAGATTCTTTGGAACTGAACGATCTTTCAATAGAATTTAACTTTAAGGTCATTTTGCTAAAATTCAAGAACTTTTTTTTATTAAGGACCGTCTTTGTTTCAAGGATTTTTGAGACTCGTGTTAACCTTGTACAGTGTATACAGATTGTTTTAAAGTAAAAATTTTTTAACTTTCACAGTGTGTAGTATACTTGAATTTATTTACATGTGATTATGCATTTTACAAAACTTTCATGGAGTACTTGAAAGACCATTCGAACGTACTATGGTTTTAAAAGTCTACAGTTGAACCCTGCTATTTCGAACTCGGTTAATTCGAATTCCCCGCTATTTCGAAGTCAGACCAAATTCCTTTGGCCTTAATTTTTCAGTCATTTACTATTTTTCTTTTACCCTGAGAGTTCGAAATAGCGGGGTTCTACTGTAGTATCCTTACTCCCTTTGTGCGCTTCCTTTTTGTTTCAGTTATCGTTGCAAAGTTCATCCTAAATAAGATGGGTTCAGAAGCTGGATCCAACCCCAAGGATTTAACTTTAAGGTATTGTAATTACTGTAATACAAATTTCCTCGCTAAGGTTCATTCTGTAGAAACAGTCTTAATATGCCTCACTTCTCACCTCAAACCACCCTTTGACTCTGCTATCTTAGAAAGTTTGTTGTGTTCCTGTTTCAAGAAAACCTATTACTGTCATATTCAGAGTCTGAATTGTCATTTCTATCAAGCAACAAGTGAAAAACAAGCCGTCACATAACTTGTGCCTTCAACATACATGTACAAGATTCGTACAACAGCATGTTGGTGCATTCATAACCTTTAGTAAACAACCGCAAGAAATAAGCTCGTAAAAACCACATGATTCATTAAGGCATGGTTTAAGATGCATACATTTGTTTTTTATAACAACCTTTTTTATGAGAGCGTTGAGGCTGAAAATGACAAAATTTAGTAGAATGCTTAGAATACACCTGACAGAGAAACGTTTGCTTCTCTAAGTTTCGAAAAAGGAGCGGGAAGCCGATACTAAATGTGATAACACAGCAGTGCAATTTCACGTATAATTATATCCATTTTGAAATCACTGGCGATACCTGCAATCTGATTGGTTCCCAGCAGCAATCATCACAGAATCGCATTGTTTTGAGAAACCAATCACAAAGCAGAAGAAGCTGAAACAGCCAATCACAGTGTCGCAAGAAAGAGGTGCACAGCGTGCGGCAATTTTGAGATGTACTTGCTGCGAATTACAGAAAAATAGATAACACGTATTTAAATAACTGAGTTTGATTTCAAAGCGGGTATTATTAATTGGTAATTAACTTAGTGTCATACAATTTCGGTGTGATATCATACTGGTGCTGTTTGAAATATGTAAACGCATGGACATAATGTTGAACAAATGTAAACGCATGTAAACAATGGTGACCTTGTACCTCGACATCATTGCATATACAAAGTACTTACATAGAAGAAAATTGTTCCGGTCTTGATGATCTTTCAAAACTGTGCCATCGCACTTTATGCCTTCTTTGTCTTGGTAATGAAGACAAATCATCATTAAGATGTGAAAACCGCGAAGATTCTTTCATTTCCCTAAGTCTTAACACTTCTCCTGAAACATCGTCCACATCATCATCTTCATAGTCCGATAACTCATCATTTGAAGAGGCAGGGTAACTTTCAAGACCTTGATCACTTGAAGTTAAATTCCTTTTATGCTGTCTATTTGACATGTTAAATACCTCATTTGTTTTAAAGTCTTTACCAAGGTTCGTTAACGAAGGAGTACTGCATGTGAGCTGTGCGGGGACATTGTCATACATACTGATTCTGCTTTCCGCCAGCATTAAGTCCATGTGAGACAAAGAAGATTTTTGGTCGGGGACATGCCTATCCCCAAGTTTGTTCGACATATTTGCATTTCTTGAACAACGATAGTCAGCTCCGTGGCCCGTTGAATAAAACCTAGTTTGCAATGACTCGTGTAATCTGTTACTGCCTGTCGAGAAATTTGCTCCCATAAGAGAGTTGGATCGTTGTCGTCTGGACCACTTTCGGTTCTTGTTCTGGAGTTTCCACCTTGAGCTCAAAGCAATTAAATCTTCTTCATCAGAGTCAAAGTCTTCACTCTAAAAAATGAAGGGGAAATGAAGGTTATATTTACGTTTAATTTTAAGCAATTAACAGAGGATATTGCACTGAGCGAAGATATGAAATTTGTTTTCGAGTGGTAAAATTTTAATTTTAAAAGAAGTTCTTAAAAGGCTTTTGCCGATGTTTGAAAAACTATGGAAATTCTTTGAAAATTATCGGAAATAATCGGAAATTGCCCAAAACGTTCTTAGAGAACTTTTGATTTTTTTGAAAGATCTTAGGAAACCGATATGCTTTGATCAGGACTTGTTTCGTGTGAATTTTGTGAGTGTTGTGTTTTCCAGAAAAACATTCACGTCTATATAATATTATTATAAAATCCATATAACACACTGTTTACCGTCTGCTGAAGTCTTCACTATAATTAAATTTATTTTCCTGATTATGAATTATGATCGCGAGTTACCTGCTAAAGCATTTAAAATCTGATAATGAATTACGATCACCAGTTACCTGCTAAAACAAGAGCTGGGTTTCCACTGCACATGTATGCTTGTACAATTGCAGTTGTTGAAAAGGATTAGAAAGAATTAACATGTGAATTATAGAAAATTAAGTTTAGGTGGTGGGGATTAACTTTTACTTAACAAAATAAACAATGGGGCAATAAAACTGACCTAACTAATATCCTTGGATGAAAGATAAAGTGATGAGTTCTAGATTAAAGACAATCCCTGTGCTCCAAGCAAACATGATCATGATTAACTTTAATTTGCTGCAATGAAGAGCTTATGCGAACTCTGTTCACTTGACAAATGACACGGTTTTCCAAATTGAACAAAAAGAGACTTGCTTACTACTATAACAATTACTTCAATTTATTATTAATAACCAATACGAATATTCATTAGAATCATTAACACTTATAATAGGATTCACATACATTTGTTTTTTGGCCTTAAAGGTTTGAAATATAATGAAATAAAATGTTGTTGCTGTTGTTATTTTAACAAGTCAACTTTTATTCAAGTTGGAAGAGAAAATTTGGGCAAAATGTGTTTTTTGGTTAATCAAAAGTTTTTGATGCGTTTGGTCTTCTGAAGATTGTATTTAGACACTGATTACAAAATTTTTAGAAAGCAGGCCATTCTAGCACTGAGCACTAGCAGTCAGTTGATTGATCGATCAGTAAGCACTCAGTTGCTATAGAGTGGCCTATATAATTTTATGGTACAGTTTATTTCTATATGTTTTCATGAGAAAAACACAAAGTTTTCTACAGTACAGAGTTTACATGCTTTGATGAAAAATATACAAATTTTCTGCTATCGTTTCTTTTGTATTCTCTGTCAAAGTTAGGGCATATGGCATACATATATACTTACCCTGATGTGGAGGTTTAACTTTGCACATCTGTTCAATGTTTGAAGGCGTCTGAAGTCAGAAAAAAAAACATATTGAGAACAACAAAAGCAAGTGCAAAAACTTGAAAAAAAAATACCATTTGCAATTACAGAAATTGCGTGCTGAACATATTTTTACTGCTTAATTGAGTGGTTACATTAATGATTCAATCATGTACCTGGAAAAAGGACAAAAGGTTGATTTTTTAAAATTCTGTCTTTATGGATTATTTGCAGTACACACAGTCACTATACATTTACATATACAAAAGACTCAAACTGTTTGAGAAATGCAAAATAGTACCTTTCATACTACACTTGTTTGCTACAATACACAAAACAATATAATGAAAGGTGTATTAAGCCACTCTAACTGGACTTTTCAGACTTAATTTATGTTCTGATACTAATATAAAATGTAATCAAATTACAGTGTTTAATCACTTATAATACTATGAAATTACAGTGTTCAATTAAATGGGTAAGATGACTAAATAAAAACCTAACAAGCTATTTTTTCTGCTTTAAAAGGAACTGTTTTTGGTGGAACATTTTTAAAAAGTCCCCAGGTTTAAAGTACACCCACAGAACATTTACTTTCAACTGTTAACAGAGCTAAATCATTTCCCAAGCCAAGTTGCTCGTGAGGCCGGCACTTAACTCTGGTTTCCATATACATGTAGTGCTAAGCAGTTGAGAGTCTGACTCCCCATGGACACTAGGACACTAATCCATCACAGGTTAGCCTCCTGCAGAAGCTGGTACTCATTTGTAATGCAGAGGTGACTGGAATAAGTCGGGTAAAGTGCCTTGCTCAAGGACACAACACAGTGGTCAGGCTGGGGTTCACACACACAACCTTCTGGTTACAAGTCATGCAATAGATGCGCTGACCACTCAACTTACAATGTACATGTAACTGCACCACTGACAAGTACTGTCAATCACTTTCAACTGTTACATGTAAATGGCATTTAACAACCTAATTCTTTTTGCTACTCCCTATGTACAGTAGATCCTTTCCCAGTCATCCATAGCGTTTTTCTTAAAAATATTATAATTATTTTTATTTATGTTAAGTACTTTTATACTCATTGTTTTTCACATAATGGTGGACAAGTGTTCCAACACTACAACAACACCACTCATTCAGCAGTCATGACTGCTTTGTATGTTTATTGTTGTGATTATTGTAAAAGAGTTAAATACAAAAACAACATATTAAGTAACTTTGTATGAGAAAATAAATTCTCCCAAGGTTACAAAGAGATATGGTAATAGGAACAACTTAGAGAGAGTTGAAAACTTGATCAAAAGTCACTTACATAATTGTGGCACTAGGATCTTCAGTTTTCTATTAACATACATGTTTAAGTTCAAATTAAGTTTAATAATACTTGTGGCCCATCACACCATTAAAAGTAATCCATTGACATAGCTGGATTGTCTGTGTGATCTCCATACCTGTATAGTGACTGTATAGCATCCTGGTCAAGAAAGTCATGGTCTCTTAGTACAGATGCAATATCAATTGGAAAGTTACCATCTGAAAAATGAACAGGAAAGAAGTTAAATTCAAAAGCTTTTCTTTTTAAACTTGTCATAAAATAGCATTGGCGGATCTAAGGGGAGGGCATTGGCGGCTGGTGCACCCCCCTTTTCATTTCCCAAGCTGATAGTTTTAGTCATTTTACACTGGAATTTCCATGCCTCGAGAGTTTTCTCTGTCAGTGTGCACCCCTCTTTCACCCCCTGCCACTGAAATATAGGCATGGTATTGAAGGTAAATTGTCTTTTGAGAATATTAACTTTTTAAATTAGAGACTAATGCACAGTGGTGGGAATAAAAATGTTAAAATCAATAAATCCAAGTATTAACTATGAGCATGTGAACCAATAAAGGTAGAGAGTTTTTAATATAAATTAACATTAAGTAATATATTTCACATGGCTGACTTGAGTTTTTGTACAATTCTGCTACAGAATGATACACTGTGTGTGTGAGCTTGGCTCAGTTGGTAAGATCTCGCTGCCAAGCAGGAGGCCCCAGGATCAATCCCTGGCCTTGCCGAGGGTTGAACATTTGTGCGGCCTTCATTTCGCCACACTGTCTGTGGACAGGGACGTTAAGCCATCGATCTAGTCTCTTGTCATCCTAGCAGGGGGCTTAAAAGAACCCACACACTAATCGATAAGAGTAGGGTTGTGACCCGGTGTTGTGGTCTGTCCTGTCCTGGTTGCAGGGGGCATTTATCCTCAAAAATATTGTAAACTGCGCAGCAGCAATTTGCACCTGTAAAATGCAGTCCTGTCTTTAAGTCCCCCAACAACATTGTAAAGCCCCAGCAATTCAGCCTCTGGCTGCAATGGGGATTAAAGTCGACCACCACACTTACTTACTTACATACTTACTTAGAGCTAAAAGACTTGAATACCAATATATTTAGTAAAATAGTTAAACACCTACTACTCAAACAAAACAACTTCTACTACTTCTCTACTTCCTTCTTTTCCCCCCTTCTTGTGCGATACCTGTTTTTTTTGTTATTATCCTGCTGTGCTGTTTATTATCATTAATAAATATTTTCCAAAGATTTGTATTTGTCTGTTGTGAGACCTATGCATAAATGAATTAATTATATACATTTTCTGTGTAGAGTCTAACATGAAAACCTCATGGTCTATTTAGACTCTAGGCATTTCCTAGTATATAGATTTATTCAAATATTCAAAAGATTACCTCCCATCCTACTATCAAAATTTTCTTGTAAATGTAGAAAAAATATTTTAAAAACAAAAAATGTCAACATGTCAAAGTGAAATGCTAATAAATTTCATTGTATTGTAATGTTTGTATTGTTTTGTGTGTAAGTGTGCGTAAGTGTGTGCGTGTATGAGTGTGTGTGTGAATGCATGCATGCATGTATGTATGTATGTATGAATGGGCGTATGAATGGTGTTATAAATATATATGAATGTATGTATGTATATATGAATGTAATTATGCTAAGATGGTAAAATTATATAAAAAGATAAAATATTAAAAGGCTAATAAAAGTTTTCAAGGCTTGTATAAAAGCTTGTATGAATGTATGTGTGTATGTATGAGTATGTATGCGTGTTTGTATGTATGTATGTAGGTAGGTAGGTAGGTAGGTAGATATGAATGTGTGTATGTATGTATGTATGTATGTATGTAGTATGTATGTATGTATGTAGGTAAGTATGAATGTGTGTATGTATGTATGTATGTATGTATGTATGTATGTATGTAGGTGGGTAGGTAGATAGGTATGAATGTGTGTATGTATGTATGTGTGTATGTGTGTATGTAGGTAGGTAGATAGGTATGAATGTGTGTATGTATGTATGTGTGTATGTGTGTTTGTATGTATGTATGTATGTGTGTGTGTGTATGTATGTATAAAAGAAAGATTTTACTGACTATGTTTGATATTGGCCCATATAAAGTGTTAGTTTCTTCCAACTGTCGCACTTATAAAGGGATAATTTCCGGATGTTCTGCTTTTGTTTGGTACAATTCGTTACTGACTGCAAGGACGATGTCTCGTAAACTAAGTCTTGATATTCAATTCACAGATTTCGTG
>JANRMR010188791.1:0-10885 GCA_025434825.1 Bergia sp. 'catenularis'
TGGGTGCTTGGTTTGGGGCTAGGATTGGGGCTAGGATTGGGGCTAGGATTGGGGCTAGGATTGGGGCTAGGATTGGGGCTAGGGTTATTGTATTTAAGAATATATATATTGTCCAGAAGATAAGTTTGTAAGACTGGTTGTAAATGTCTAAATCACCATTGCACAATTGAAAAAATCTGAATGCAGAAATTTTAGAATTTGAAAGGTTCACTCGTGACTCGTCAGCGTAACTTTTGAAGCATCGATTAAAATCACTCGTGAAAACAACTGCCTCTTATCATCGAGTCAATATTCATCTTTACCAATTTCTGTTCAGTTATTCTGTTTTTTCTCTATCTAATCGTACCTTTTACTATTGTCAATGCAGTGCTAATGGCGAGGAAGCACAACCTATTGCACTTAGTGCCTGAGTAAGTTTTATTTCTAATTGAGAAGCAAAAAATAAAATAAATGTTTTAAAGTAAGATGCAAGACTTGCGAATTGCGTTAATAATTCAAAAGTTAAAGAATTAAACTAAACGCTTCAGTTTGCAGCACTAAGCCAAAACATAAAATGCTTTGTTTATCTTTGTCACGCTTGCGCTGTGCTGTTCTAGAAATTGTGGCTGTACTAACTTTGAATTTTTACTCTTTGTTCTATTCTAGAATCATATACAGTGCTGAGAGTGAGACTGCCATCAGCAAAGAGAACAATTTGAAGTTTGATAATATAAACTACACAGAAGACGAACCGGGAGACGATCAAGAGGAAAAACTGATAGCAAACGGTGATTTGGTATAGCGATTACCACCCATGTATATCACTTCGTACCACTAACCATCACTAGGTATCATTAGCTATCATCAGTACAACGCAGTCATAGCGATATTGTAGCGCTGTTAGTGCGTTGTAAAGGATAAAACATAGTAAAAAAATTACCAATTATACTTTCTACATGATGTGGTCAGTGGGTTTGTTGCTTGAATAGATTCATTATCTTCACGTATTCCGTACATTGGGAGGTCTAATTTTACTAAGGACGATCCGGCATTTCGAGTTGTATATCACGACTTTAATTCACATAGCCCTCCATCGGTATTGTGGTAGGTTTGTGTAGCTTTGGCGTCTGACAATGTATTTTGCCCTTTATCTTCTTGTTCTCAAGTTATTTGCTTAAGAATTTAAGAGCACTTCTTGCAACCCTTTTCTGGTACTGTGAGAGCCTTCCGCAAAATTTCAATTTCCAACTTTGTTTGGCGGAAATTCTCTCTCGATTTTCGAATTATCCGCCACGTCCTTATACCACTTTCTTTCAGTATTTAAACCTCCCGCTTCTGTAGAAAATGTTCTTTATTTTTTAATGGAAGCGTGACCGCTAAGACCAGAATCCATTTCGAGCATCAAGCCCACTGACGTCATACAAAGCTGCGAAGGAGCCTTGTGCTTCCAGACATTTCGGAACCCTGGAAGTTTTTAATGTTTCTTGAAAGGGGCTGGTATTTAATGCAAGTCTCCTGCGTTTTTCAGCTCGCTGAGCTACTAGGAACTAGGAATTATAAATCAATATGTTGATGTCGCTGACATGTCAGTGTTACAGATCAACCAGAAAGGACAAATTATTTTTTACAATAAAAAATATATAAATCAGAGTATAATATAAATATTCAGCGTAGCGTTCGAAAAAATTGTCATGCGCAGTATTTGTGGCCTTGTGTGACTTTATTTAAAATGATTAGTGTGAAAATCAAGCATCCTGATTGACGAGTGATTTTCATGCTGATGATAACGTAATGTGTTCGTTAACTTAAAAACTATAGAGAGTTGATAGTTCCTATATATTTTAAAAATATTTAAGGTCAACGTTGGAAGTGGGATCTTGCACCTTAAATTGTTTCAGGGTTTGAGATTCGCCGATGGGCGACTTGATGTGGCCACTGTCCGTCCCTCTAGCTGTGCTAGGGGCAAAACTTTACTTTCTCATGCCTTCGTACATGCTAAAAGGTATGAGAAAATTATTGCTGGATTAACAAGCACAAAAGCTTCTTTCGTTCAGTAGTAAAGCAAGTTTATTGATTTTTGTGATCAGGGATTAAACTTTTCGAAAATAAGACTGATTCCTTAAGGTGTTCTCGTTTACAAACATGCAAAACTAACTTATGAAACTAAGTTAAAGAAATCCCAAAAATGCCTGGCTTCAAACAGGCAAGTAACAAAGTGAAACAACCATTTTCTAAACAATTTCGCCAACTTACAAATAGGCCATATCGAATATCGAATCCTGGTTGCTCAAATGCTTGAGCTCCACAATTGTAAAACTTTGTAATTCACATAAATAATAAGTTGAAGTTAAAAGTAAATGTAGTGTATCGAGGCTGGAACTCAACGCATTTTGTATTATTTATTGTCGATTTAAAAAAGTGTGGATGTTAATTATATTTTGCTATACGCCGTATTTTATAAAGTAACGTTCCAGTAGTTTCTTGTTAATTTCAGGTTATCCGCTACTTCAGATTTATGCTTTGCTTCTAAAGAAATATTTAAAGGGTATGTTTAGTCCATTTATAGTTTATATATAAGAGCCATAGCTCATATGCGATAAAGTTTCGGAATGTGCAGTGAGATAGTTTGAGACTTCAATCTTCTATTGATTGTAAGACGTTAAAGATTTAAAAACTTAAAGAAAACCAAACATGACGGTAATATCTGTGGTGTTGAAATTTAAAAATGTTGAACTCAATATGCTTTAATTTGAACTAAATTTACGATGCCCGACATGTGATTACCAAATGTTTTAGCTGTTAACGAAAGGAACCTTTGTCTGCGTCTTCCGATGGTACATTTTAAATAAGTTTATGCGATACAAACTATTTTACGTTATAACGACACGTTTTGCTTTGACAAGCCTTAGAACTGTCCTGTGATTACTAAAAGCAGGTTAAAAAGTGGCGGAATTTGGTTCGAAATAGGCATTTGTGTTCAACAGTATTGCGTTTTTGCGTTGCAGCATAGCTGTGTTCGGCTGTTGCAAGTTGTGTTAAGCGATTTCTTATCGCTTGCTTATGTAAATGTGTACTGGTTTTGCTAGAATCGGAATTGTGATATCTAATACTTATTATCTTCAGTTCTGTTAAATGAAGATGTGTAAATAGGCTGTAATTCAACTTGAATTAATACAATGTTGTCAAGACATTTTCAGAGAGTTACCATACGATGTCAAGAATGCCAATACAATCTGTACACTGTCCCACATACCCGCCCTTTTCGTTCATTCCCAACATTCATGTGTTTTATATAGCTTATAATAATTCAATTCATATTTAATAATTTTTTCGGAAATTGGGGCCACGTTCTGGTCCCAAGCCCATCTTCGACTATAGAAAATAGGGTGCGGTATCGAATTTGCATTCAACTGTGTTTTGATCTTTTTTGCAATAACTATTTATAACAGAACTTTTCCAGTGGGCATTTTGGATGGTGAACTGGATATATTTCGCGCTCCATTTGCTTATTTCTTCCATTATAGAATAAAGAAATACGAAGATTTATTTGTTTACTAGAAGTGTTTCCTTGTTGATTCCATCAAAACAAAGAAGTTTTCAGTATGTGCGACCAGGGATTTAGTTTTCTCTGAAGTTGTAAATACGCACTTAAAATTTGTTGCTATATATAGCTAAATATCAGGACAGTATTATATATAAAACAGTTATATAAATTTTTGTTTCCAAATTGTAATGGTGGTGGGGTACTTGGTATTGTAAATAATATAATGTACTGCCACGAAGCTACCCTGCAGTCATAGATATGTTAAATATAAAGTATTGTAAACTAGTAATGTTTAAGCTAATTCTCCATTTGAATCTGTCGTGCCAACATTTTTCATATTAGTACGCTGTTAATATTAGGGTTGGTACGACAGTTCCTTCTGGCTTAACTAATAAAGAAAGAAATCGGATATCCTGTGTGCACTGTTACCAGTTTACTCAAACAGTCAGATCCTCGATGTCACTGAACACGTCCTGGAAAGACGTGACTAGTTGTCAAGTAGGAGCAACGAGAGACCGAAGGCCCCGAAGTTCCGAGGGGGGGATCCTAGGGTCCTGCTCCCTGGCAAATTTTGAAACTAAAAATATATGCTTTTAGATACGATTTGGTGCATTTTCTGGGAAGAAAAGTAGATTTCCTGGGGGAAGTACAATAGTCAATGCTATTTTCGTGTTTTCTTCGAACAGTTGGTGATTTGTCTACATACGTGTGGTATGCAGTCACTCGGAGCATAGGTGATAGAACTAACTGGTTATGAAGCTCGACAAACTTCAAAAGGAGCGTCCAAAGCTGCTTTGTTTTATGTTGAACAAACCGTGACCCTGCACATTGTTTTGTTTTACGTGTGAACCCAAATGTTTCTACTGGTTGGTTGCTCATATGCATTTCAATACCTTTTGTGTTCTGTGCAGGGTCAAGGCTAACAAACAAGAGAGATAGAGAACAAAAACATATAACAAAGAAACTGGCCGAGTTTCATAACCAGTTTGTTCTATTAACTACGCTCAGAGTTAGCTTATATTGGTGGTTGTAGGAAACCAGCCATCATCGTGTACACGATCCAAATAATCTTCAATAGGGCAAACAGGCCTCCTGCTGTGACAGACGATTCCATTTAATATACTCCCAAATATAATACAATTCTAAACTGATTACTTTTTGAAGCGAATAGCAGGACTAATTTAGGAGTAACTGAGCATCTTCTTCAGAGACAAGTGCTACGCTTTGTTGTATATAAAACACTAAATCAATTCGTGTTTTATGAACCAGTACTAGTGTGCATGTGCACATTGACATTCTATGGAAATTCCCTAATTTCTACATCAATTCTACAGAACGAACAGCATTTATGAAATTTATAGATGGTGACTATCTACATTTTTTTCTGAAACAACGCAAATGAAAACGGTCTACTTTCAGTTTCAGGTCAAAAGCAGTAAAACAAAAAGAAACTCGATAAAAATGTAAGGCTTGCATGTGTTGTATATATATAAGGTTGCAGCCTAGAAGAGAGACAGTTTTCCCAATTCTGATATTATAAACGCACTGACGTCGTTCCCATACCGGTGAAGACAAAGGAACAATTTGTTGGCCTGTCACAAATATCGCGTCGATGCATGAATGACTGTTTGTACAACTGACAAATTGAATGATTAAAGATTTGCCCTTAAGACATTGAAAATTTGACAATTTCCTTGTTATGCCATGCGACTGGAATTTCAATCCAGGAAAAATATGTTTCATTTCTATTTCCATGTGTCATTCTTTCTTGCCTTTGAAATGGTTCCAGAAATCACAACCTTGAAACGTAAGTAGCACCCTCTAGCTTCAAATAATTTGCATAAGAATAAACTAAACTATTTTGACATACCTTTTCTAATATTTTAGAAGGTTTTCCTAAGACCCAGCATTGTATATGTTTTAAAAGTAGTTATACGGTGTGTTCTCTCTGGCGTTTTCTGAGGATGTGTGTATACAGTGTCATTCACCAAACTGTATTGTTCAATATTCCCGTTCACTACACTTCAATCGAGGTAGTCTGTCTCGGCTCGGCTTCTTTCGTTGATCAACAAAAGTTGGTGTGGTATGTTTTTCGCCTTTGGGTTTGGTTGTAAAACATACCATATCAACTTTTGTTGATCAACGAAACATTTTCAGCTTACTAGCCCACACAGAAAAACAATTTTTTTCAAAACTGGTTTCCCAGTGTCGGCTCAGCTTGGCTCGACTGAGCTCCAAAATCCGCTTCATCATTCATTAAACATAGCTTTAGGAGTGTGTGCAAATAACTTGCCCATTAAAGTGTTTACGTAGCTATCTACTCTACTCCACTCTACTCTACTCTACGCTACGCTACTCTACTCTACTCTACTCTACTCTACTCTGCTCTACTCTACTCTACTCTACGCTACTCTACTCTACTCTACTTCTACTCTACTCTACTCTACTCTACTCTACTCTACTCTACTCTACTCTACTCTACTCTACGCTACTCTATTCTACTCTACTCTACTTCTATTCTACTCTACTCTACTCTACTCTACTTCTATTCTACTCTACTCTACTCTACTCTACTCTACTCTACTCTACGCTACTCTACTCTGCTCTACTCTACTCTATTCCTCATATATTGTACTGTACTGTACCATGTTCTGTACTCTACACGGTCTGCTTTACTCTACTTTGTTTCACTCCACTCCACTACCATCCACTCAACTCCATTTCATTCCACTCTAGTCTGCTCTACTGTGCTCCGCTATGTTTTGTTCTGCTCTGCGGTACCTGACTAACTCGAGCTCCACTTTACTCTTCCCCTTCCCCCGGCACTTCATCCCACTCCACTCCAATTTGTTATACTCTGGGAAATGTCAGAAGTGAACTAAACTTTTCTATCGTGCCTGTTGTCTCTGTGCTGTCTGTCCTAAATTTCTTTGTAAATTAAATTTTACATGTCAGTTCAAGTACAATATTTAAAGCAACAACAGCAATAAATATGAACAAATTTGTTTCAAGAGTGCAGCAATTAGCATTAATTCAACTGACAAACTATTGACCCTCCATACTATAAAATACAATTATACGTTCCAGAAAACACTAAAACTTGAACGTACAATTACAGAAATGCAATAAAATTCTAACTAGGTATAACTACTGGTGAGTAATTTAATAGGTGGACTCAATTTGGAAATGATACCAAATAGAAATCCATCACAGTACGAGTTTATTGCTGATTAGCTGTGAGCTCCTTATACACCAGTCAAAACAATGAAAGTAGACCTGTTTATGCCTGTACCTGCTGTTGATAACAAGTACTTAGTCTACTTAGATTTATTCCAGATCATTTACGAGAAGTCTCTGTTTCTCCTAACGAGCCCGTCGAGCTGTAAATAAATCACAAGTGATACAGTGGACAAATCACAGCACAAAGTTGGCGCAACGGCTCGTCCTCAAACATATAGATTATAGTTTTTTTCCGTTTGATAAAATCTAGGGGAAAATACTTGATGAGACTTCTTGGAGTCGAATTTAGACGTTCATTTTGGTTTATAACAAGACCAAATTTTCATAGTTATCTTAAAATTAAAACCGTATGTGTCGAGCGAAGGGAGAAGCTATCGAGGAAATTTTTGAAAACATCTTAAGAGAATTAAACGGTTCTTAAACATTGTAGATCTTCGATTCCTGTTAATCAAACCATCTTTTATACAAGCAAGCTATCAATGAATAAATATCTTATTCAAAACACCAATCTAGTGTTGACTGCGAGTGGAAAGCAAAAAATTATAAAAGATTGGCACATTTTAAAATTATCCTACTTGAACTTATTCATCCAATCACTCAATTCAAAATGATCACTTCAGTAACATTTCAAGTCACAATTGCGTAGTTATGCTCTGTTTACCGAAACAGCCAATTACCGAGTTAAAATTCCGTAACTGGCGCATTTTATTTCAGTCATTTGATGCTACTTCATGCATGGAGCAAGCAATCTTCCTTGTATCGGTGAACCTGTGTGTTTGTACAACCCAAGGCAAACAATTTTTTACAGTTACTTACAATAACTGACGAACCATGACAAAATGAACAAAAGAGGTGGTTAACTAAAACTGAACTCAAAATCGGTAGGTTCTTCAAGTTTTCTTAAGTGAGCGTTGGAAGAATTTTCTCTTGGAGATCTGCGATCGTGATACATGTAGCGATGTTGTGTTTTGATGTGCATGTTAATAACCTAATTTTTTAATTTGTCACTATTCCTATTAGGGTGATTAAGGTTCATATTTTAGGATCTGATTTATTGTTGTTATTAACAACAAAAATGATGAGGAAAAAATAAAAGGGAAGTTATACCAAACATAACCGTAACTTAAAAGAAATTTTAATCGCATGAAGAAACCGATCTCCTTGTACACCGTTTATCCATAAAAATTTTCAAGTGCTTTTGAAAAAACTGTCCAAAATCCGCGTTTCGGTTTTGCCAAATTCCTATTACTTAAACCCCTCCCCCTTGGAATATTTTTTTGCTCGACGTCGATCACGACTTGTGACCTTAAACAAAGAGAACGCCCCTGCAGGTCAAACTGAACGTGATTGGTCTTTAAATCTAAATATCCCATTGTTCCATGTGTAATACCATGAAGTAATCATAATTCCATGACCATGAGCTCATGGGATTGACCAATCAGAATTGCCCTCGGGAAATCATAACAGATTTGATAGTTAACGGGTGCTCAAAAAATGTGACGTCAGTCTGTCGCATTGTTGTGTGCTTGACCGGTTCACTTCCTTTCACAGACCAAGAGCACAAAGACGCTCTAGACATGGCCGTGGAAAAAACTGATGTTTCCCCGCAAAATAATGAAAGAAAACTCCACGAAAAAAGCATTCCAGTCAAGGAGGCAAAAGCAGATACGACGAATGACTGTTCTAGGATTGTGATTTCGTCGTTAATGTACGTGTTGGAGCCAATTTTACCGGACGATGGGGTAAAAGGCGACGGTAAAATAGCTAGTTTACTGTATCTTATTTGTTTAACGACCGCAGGAGTGGTTTTCAACTTATCTCAATGGCTACAAGCCGACTCTAAGGCTGCCTCAGTAGTAACAACAGACCATATAGACGGGTTTTTAATAACTTGTATTTGCCCTGCTCTTCTCTGGATCTGTTACATATTTTGCAAACAAAACGATCGTAAGACAGTTGACTTTATCACCCCCTCACCACACTCTCACCGCCCTTTGATGGCCGGGGCATACGTTTTTGGCGCCGGGAGTTGTGTCATGGATCTACTCCACATTGCATTTTACATCGAATGCTCTTCAAATTTTTCAAGTCTAGTCTTTTCCATCTTCAAAGCGATTTTCATCTTTGCACAAATACTGTTTCTGCGGAAATTTGCAACTGCAACTCTTCACAAGTCACCAAGCATCAGACTGGTTTTATTTCACATACTCGGGACCAACGTTTGTATCTGGTTTCGAGCGCTCTTCAGCCATTCGCGGAGCATATTCGGAGTTCCCGTCAGCCCCGAGGGCTTGGACGACGAAGAGGAAAGTATCTGCTACTCCAATCACTACTCAATGAAGAAAATTTGGGAGGCTTCGGAGCCGTATTTGTACCCGTTCACAATGGAGTATTCTTTGATCGCAGGTGGCATTCTTTACACCATGTGGAGCGGTATGCGGGACTTGGACCCAGATCCCCAGGATATTTACATCTACGATGAGCTATCTGATTTCCATGATACAACTTCAGATAATATAAGCGATAAGTTTGAAGAATGCGATCATGGGTATAGTACCTCGGACGGAGGGACTCCTTCAGTTTCTAGTGGACGATTTCACAGTCGATGGTCATTGAACAGAGCAGTGTCTAACTCCTCCCTCTGTCAATCATGTATCGAGAACCATGACCAAATGAGGAAACACGCGGTCCCTAGCTCAGACCCAGGCCTCCTTGTGGGTCTCCTTTTCTCGATTGTGCTACTGTTAGCGGTTGGCCTTCTATGGATTGACAACGCATCCAAAAATGCTTTGAAATTTTACTATTTATATCAAATTGGTTTATTGATTTTTATGAGCTGCGCCTGTTGGGTCGTTTTAAGATGCATTATGAGCCAAAAGTTTAACTGGTATCCGTTTGGGCCCGATGATACTCTGCTTATCGCTTCCTTCACTGGTATGTTTTTATATGCGGGACTTTGCCTAACGGCTGCGATTGCAGAATACAAAAACAAGAAAGTTATTTCAGACTTCTCTCTTGCCAAGTCTACTCTGATTCTCCTTCAAGCGATGCTACAAGCTACAGCTCTCATTAAAGCTCTTCGATTTCGCCCAAAGGAAGAATTTGGTGCAAACATTATCCGCCAAGGAGCATTATTCCTTTTAACAACAAACATAGCACTTTGGGGCCAAGACTCCTTCTTTGAGTTGCGAAACTTTGCTACCACGCCAGTTCAAACTGTTTTTTACGGTGAGAAATCGTGGCGAGCGATAACAATCCTCGCGTACCCTCTATGTATATTTTTCCGCTTCCATTCAGCAGCTTGTCTGTTTGAGGTTTGGACCTCTTTCAGAATGGTTCATATTCACTAGTCGGGCTCTCCTCATCCTTGTACGACAAAAGGTAACTGTAAATCTTGATTTCAAATACTTTTCACTTTGGCTAATTGTTTGATGTGGCAAAACACAAATATTTTTAAAGTTCTAAGCTGGTTGAAGAAAGTCTATAATAGGATTTTACATTTTCAACATAACATATCTTTAACCCTCGAACGGCCAAGGAGTTTTTTGAAGTTAAAAACTTTAGCTTTCAAAATTCTTCAGCTTTTAGGCTTTTAAAATAAAACCTACAGTATCTGTAGTCTAATCGAAGACCTATTAGATGACATCATCAAAATGAATTAAGCAAATTTAATTTATTTCGAAAACTAAGTTTCCTTGACAAAGGAAAGTAATTTTGCTGAAATTAGTTAAAAACTTAACTGAATTTATGTTTTAAGAAATGTACGATAGAGTCTAGGATGGCTGACATGTTTTGTAACGATTGCTTCGCTAGCAACATTTCTTAACTATGAGTGTTTGTTACCATGGAAACTTATAAGCTAGACCGTGCCTACTTGCAGGCAAATGTGCTCACTTGTATCTGTAGCCGTTTCATGGGGTTGGGGCTCGATTAAACATCCCCTCTCTTGCTCTAAGTGGTTATGGAAAACAGCTTGGCCGTCCGATGGTTAAAGCATGGCTTTATTTTACATATGATATGTAGCACATCATAGGATGATAGAGCTCGATTTCCAATGCAATTTTTCTCGCCGCCAAAATGCATCAAGTTTTGAGAATGTTTGAAACATTGCATTTTTTTCTT
>JANRMR010188825.1:0-10884 GCA_025434825.1 Bergia sp. 'catenularis'
GCTGTAATTTGAACGTATCTGGAAATTTAGTTAAAATATAGTTAGCTGTTTGTTTCTCCTCATGGCTGACGCAGTTTTAAAATGTTCTCAGTTTCATTTTCACAAATTGTTTTTCATTGGATCGAGTTGAACGCATTCAAAGAGAAAACCTTGATTCGGTTATAGATTCGACAGCATGAAATATCAAACGTTTTATGCACTAAAATTACGGTTGAAAGCGGCAAAGAGAATTGTGTGTTATATAATTATTTCTGGAAAACAGTCTATTTACATAATACGTATTGACATTGGAAATGCGTGGGCAGTTGTTTGCGTAGGTGTTGGCTGAAGTAAATTGCACGAGGCAACTGAACTAGACAGTCTAGTGTGTGTGTGTGTGTGTGTGTGTGTGTGTGTTTGTGTTGAACATGTGTTCATGTGTACGCGCGCGTGTGTAACTGAATGTACGTACGTTCGGGCGTGTGTACATATTGACGTGTTGTGTTGAGTGTTAGTAGTACGTCTGTTTGAGTGTTTCTCGTTTCTTTAGCCTGTTTGCTTGAACCATTATTGTTAAAAGAAGAAGTGAAGTGAACGTTAAAAACTTCTGTCAAAACGTTCCGTTTCAAACGCAAGAGAATAGAAGTAATTACGTTGTTGCGTAATCGATGTGTCCAATTTTCAATACTCTGCCGCGTGAAATTTAAACTCCTTGAGTTTGAAAATTTAACAAAACCGCACATCGGCCAAAACCATCTGGTTCTTGTAAAAAACACCGTGAATTGGCTGTATTAAAGAAAACTAGCTGAAAACACCTCCGTTTATAATATAATCTTCATTTTTCGCAAATGCTACACTCGCATAATCATTATGATCCCTGACCCATCCCTGACGCTTCCGGATAGTATGAAGTAATCAGTAACAATTTGTTCAAGTGCATGTGACAAATGTCTTCAATGAACAGGTCAATAAATTTCCGGGAGCACCGAGTCAAATAACCAATCAGAAGCCAGCCATTTTATGGATGCAGAACAGACAATATATCAAGGGCACATTCAATTTGGCAAACTGTAATGAACTGTACAGTTTCAAGAATCAAACTCAGCAACTAAATTTCGATGTAATTACTTTTTATTTCAACTAGAAAGGTCTATTGGGCCGAATTGCTCTGATTTACCGTTTGTTTGCAGCTTTTTCCCCAGTGAGGAAGCATATATTGTTGATCTTACAATAGCTGTTTTTCAACTGAATGACAATGTTGCAAAATTCAAATTAGCTTGCGGCTACAAAATAGAGAAATTATTATTCTGCCAAACAACTAGTATATTATAAAAAAATTTAAAATTCAGTTTGTAATTTGGTTGTTAGTGATTGTGTTAATTTCTGGTAAAGAAACAAGCAGGTATACGGAAAACATACCGTGTGTAATGCAAAGAATTCTATTTGTCGATCCTAGAGTCTTTTTCTGGACAAGTTACTATCGCTGTCATTTGTTGATCAGGAATGAACTATATAATTCATCATAACATAAGATTAATCAACAAAATTACTTCGAGAATAAAAAAGTAATAGAATAGAATAGAATAGAGTTATTTAGTTTTTAGAAACGAACAAAAATGATTGGCTAAACAAAATAGTCAATTTGTAGTGTTTAGCAAATAAAATATTTTAATTCCCGTAGAAATTAGAGAAAAAAATCGGATATGTTTCTACTTTCATCAATGCGGCGGACACTATTATTTGCTTGTCATAAAAATAACTAGTTTCAATAAAATGCAAATGATGCGAAGGAAACCTGCGAGGACCGTTTGTCATATTGTCACAGTGCGAACCCAACCGCTCAACCCTTTAGAATTGGAGTAGATTCACAACAGCACAATAAAAAAATGTTTATTAAGACTTCAAAATGCACTAAAAAGGAAATGCGACCGAAATGAGCCACACCGGAGATGGTACGGAATTAAATATTACGGCGCTGGGAACCAATTCTCTTAGCAGTTTTGTTGGCGTCATATGGCGGTCAACCACAATAAAAAGACTTGACAAAAGTGCAAAACAGGATATTACAGTACAGGTTTGTTGTGGCACGTCAGCGCTTGGCGCAGCCCCGGCGATACATGAATTACTCGACAAATTCAAACCAGGATTACTATGGAAAGGCTTAAACAAAAAGCTTTTGCAAACGCATAAAAAAGAAATTCCGGCCGGAATTCTTGTCTAGTCTTCTAAGAAACGAGCCGCGGGACTTCCTAGACGAGAGAAAAAACGACTATTCCTTCGAGCAATTTGTCTGAGTGGTCACCGAAAATGGGCTGCAGTCCTTCACAGGCCGTTTTCATCCGGTCTTCAACAACATCTCATGATACGATTTGTCTTCAACCGACTATTTTAATGGTATCCGAAAGTACAGTTAAGTTATTACAAGACGTAGGAGAACTCAAAGTTTTTCATGTGGACGACTCCGATCACACGGCTACACAAGAGAAGTTTGGTTTTGCTGAAGATCAACTTGCAAATCCTCTTCAATATCAACCGCAAGTCAGATCTTCTTCGCAGCCTAACGCCGCTTGTTCTACCCTCGAGAAAGTTATATCAAATGATTCTAAAACTACAATTCATTCACAGCAGAGCTTGACGCCTTCCGACTCTGATGGTTCCGGAGAAGATAAGTTTCGAATAACAGTTGAGGAAAGACCAACAAACGACTGCGAGCCGGAGAAAAAGACGGTTTCCGAACCACAAGAAGTACAACTGAGTGATCTTCATGAAACAAAAACAGGGACAAAATCGTCAGTTGTAACAGAGAAACAGAGAAAAGAAGAAGTCGAGCACAATTCGAATCGAAGTGGAAATAAAACTGTGGACTTAATTTGCTCCGGCAAATCTAAAACCGATAA
This sequence comes from Bergia sp. 'catenularis', assembly GCA_025434825.1. Classification (NCBI taxonomy): domain Eukaryota; kingdom Metazoa; phylum Cnidaria; class Anthozoa; order Zoantharia; family Parazoanthidae; genus Bergia; species Bergia sp. 'catenularis'. Next base: position 2,877 of record JANRMR010188825.1, read on the forward strand.
AAGAAGCCGGTTTATCCAACTCCGCGGGAAGGAACCTTTTGACATGTTGACTCCTCTAGAATGCAAGGAAATGGTAAACCGCCGCATATTTAAAACAGCAGAGCTTGTATCGCAGTCTCTAGACTTAATACCAAAGATTAAAAGTGAACAAAACCCTTCAAGTTCGACTGACAACTTTGGACAAGAGCGTGAAAATGGAAATACCGTTGTCGCTGGACAAGAGAATGATGATAAACAGACAGACAATGTGGCGGGTGATTTGTTTAAGGACGTGTTAATAAGCGATGAACTCGCAATCGAAAATCTTGGCATTCGAACTGAAGGTGATGGATGCGGTTCGAGCAAAGGCACCCGATATATTAGGGTAGAAACCTTGGACTCTGACGAAGCGTAAGCTGTTCAAACTTGATAATCCAGCGTGGCAAACAACAAAAAAACCCTGCCATGTCATTCCCGAAACGAAAGAAGCAAAATGAGCAAAAAGCCTCTCGTATATAAACATCTTGAAAAACTATTGAATTCTTATTCCATTTTTGAATATTTCTTTCGAATTAAAGTACTTTATTTCTACGCGACCGCATTCGATTCTAATACATTGATCAGTAATTCAGTAGAAATCTTGGCTTGAAAAGAAGCCCAAGAGGAAAATAATGAAAAAATAACTGATTTAAAGGCCTGAAAACTATTTCTTGTGTATTTTTGATATAACGAACCAACTGAGAGGTAAAACTATCAGAATTCACATTGCTTATTGTTCAGACTAAAATATTCCTCGTAGTCTTATCAAATGTCACATAAAAAAGCAATGTATTGCGTATTCCATAACAATCTTTAATTCTCAGTTTTTCGAGTTATTTTTCTTGTTTAGAACTGAACCGTGTTAGTTTGATCTAAACTGATTCAAATACTGCTTGTTTGAAGTTGTATCAAATATTGATTCTGTCCGTATTGTTGTCCAAAATAGTAAATTCATTTTACAAAAAGTGCTAATCTTTATCCAGTGCAAAACAAACTATAATTAATAACTTTCAATCGGGTATGAATGAATCCCTTCAAGGCACTAATTTTAAAGTGCTCATATTTATTTGTTGCCGAATTTTGATTTATTAGCGTTGAGAATCCAAGCCCAGAGAACTGTGGCAGAATGTCGAAACATGCTTTCATTTTTTGCTCCAATTAATTATGCTATACAAAATCAAGTAAACCAGCAACAAAGGTGTGGAAAAAGGAATAATTCAATGATATACTGTATTTGTTTTAAATGTTTATGTTTGAAATCTCGTGAAGTCGAATGTATGTTATCCTTAGAAATTCAAACGCATAATATTCTGTAAATGATTTTATTGACTGAAAGCAATGAAAGGAAGAGTGAAAAGAAAAGAATGTCTGTAGAAAGAAAGTTAGAAGAAGGGAAATTTATCCATCTTTCAGAGTTGTATCAGTAGAACGTAAATTGTTGGAAAAATGATTACCCATTACAATTTCTTGCGTCTAATCTTGGTCTCTTCGATTCGTTTCTTACTCAGACTACACTCTTTTTTTTATAAGAACCTTTTTTATAAGAACGTTGAGGCTGAAAAAATTACAAAATTTAAGAACATGCTGAGACTGGGGATACGTAGAGAACATTTATTTCACATACTGTATTCAGTGGAGATAATTTGTTGTTAAACTGTAAAATAATGCCTAATGCTCGTGCAACATCCCCTGATGACTACTACGAACGTGGATATACAAAGGCAACTAGTGACACTTGTACATCTTTTAAGAAAACCCCAAATTACTGTACCCAATCCTAAAAAAATAAGAACATTTTAAGAACATTTGAGGCCGAAATCCTCAAAATAATTAAGAACATCCAGCCTCAGCTCCCAAATTAGACGTTCTTATAAAATAAAAAAAAAGAGTGTAATAGACTGTAGGCAGCGCTGATAGATTTTCAAATAACTCCGCAAATGATTTTGTTGTTTTTTGGGGGACACAAAGTAACATATAACGGGAAATTGTGTTAAATTAATTCTTTTAAAAAACGAAGCCCGTTAATGCTGGCATTTGTTCTTCAAATAAAACATTAAAAATGCATTAAAGACTAAAGATTTTGCAAGCAGTCTCATCCGGTACTCTGCTTAAAAGAAAGTTATTGCCATTTGGAACGGAAATAATAAGAAACACATATCGATTGAGCCTTCAATGAAGGAAAACAACACAATTTATTGGGGCGTTTAAATTTCAAACTGAGTCTTGCAGCTGATTTGAATGTTACTATATTTTGAACTAAAACATGCTTTTCTGGCTTTTTACCGACATCAAGTAGCTCAGCACGACGTTATGTTTTTCTCAGTTCATCATTTACGAAACATTTACAGACCAGTTTTTTATTCTAAAGAAGACAGTTTCCAGAGGTAAAGAAAGAAAAAGATTTTGAAGAAGTTACCAGTCAAAAAAAAATTAAACGGGTTTGACAAAATATAATTTAAACATAGCAATTAATCGTTTCAGAGAGAAAACAAAGAAGTTTGGCTTGCATTGCAAATTTTCTCTGGTCAGCTGCTGAATGGAAAAATATTAACAAGGTATAAATACGTAAATTGAAATCGTATATATTTATTTAGCAAACTCAATATGTAGACAGTACTATTTCGTCCTTTGAGGCTCAGAGAATTTTTTTTTTCTATTTTTATTTGTTTTAGTATAAGAATTGCAGAGTTGTGTACAAGAAATCGCTAAAGCAGTTTGAATACGGTTTCAGTTTCGTTCACACACACACACACACACACATTTATATATATACATTTAATGGCTATGTCCCCAGTCAACAGTTTGAAGCAGCAAATATCCTAATTTTTGACCCAATGCCGTTAGTGCATGCTACTGATTGACTGAATTTTCTCGTTATTCGGTAATTTTCTGCGGCCAAATTGTCTGACTTTTAGCTGTAATTTGTGTCTTTATTACTAAAATTAATTTCCAAATTAAATATTTTCTTCCTTTAATATTTTACAGCTAATAAAATCACTCGTCGCTTTAAACTTAAATTAGGAAGGAACTGCACATCACGGCAAAACTAGATGAGAACTGGGAAACTATTTGTTGAAAATTGAATAGCAATTAAAAGTCTACACACATACATACAGATTACAAACATACATATACACACACACACACACAGACACACAGACACACATTCAATTTTATTACAAAAAAGTTGACTCCTGAAAAACGTGAAGCGCAAAATGCAGAAGGTAATACAAAGGACTCAAATGGGTTTTGGGGCTTCAAAGCAAACCAAAAGTTTGATGGAGTCATTAAGAGCTCTGTTATTTAAAATGCCTCGACTGCAGAGCAGTGATCTCCAGAAATACCCTGAGATCGTGCACTCGGCCCATGCCCTTTATCAGAGAGCACTTCGTTTCTACCGCAAGCCAGCTAGCAGAAATGTACATGGGCTCGGGTGACGTTGATGGACCTATTGCCCGAAATGAATTCTGATCAATACATAGATCCAAGAAGCAGGACGTTTAAATGCCGAGTTGGAACGTTTATATCACGTGACATCGCGAAGATTCGAGACCGAATTTTTGCCAGACAAAGCCACGTACGTGTCAAGACAATTTCTTAGAAATATTCCTGAACTCGAGGCAGCGAATCCCAAATTAAAAAAAAAACATTAACTGCAATAAAACTGGATAGCGCAGATGTAGCACCGGAGGCCTGGGGCTACACGAAAGATGTTTTGCTAAGTTTCGTAGAAATTCAATGTTAAATTTACAAAGCAAAATTTTATTTTCTATAGCAAAAAACTGCACACCTGAGTTGGCTCAATCTCTTGATCATCACGTAGCTGTCAAAAGCATAGATTGCGAGAAATCTTTTTCCCTCAAAATCGTTATAACCTTAAAATTTAGCGGCAAAGCCGCGAGTGAGTCGCTAGGGTTGCGGGCGCGGGGAAAGAAAGATAATTTTCTTTCATCTCTTCCCCGTGCTCGCAATACACGCGGCTCGCTGTCGCTCGTCGACTCGCTTGCGACTTTGCCGCTCAATTTTTATGTTCTCTCGATCGATTTTGAGGAAAAGAAAGAGACTGCTTGCAGTCCAGCAAAACAAAACATGCAATTGGATAATGAAACAAGAGTAACAGCCTTGCGCAAAAGCATAAACATTCGGGAACAAGGCAATTACGTCTTGAAAACTGTCAATCTCTTGCCATAACCACTTTATAGTTTCAAATTGCACAGTGAATCTCACGACTGGCATTCTTCGACAATGGCATCTCTACATCTCCCTGATGAGTCAACGCTTCCACATGTTAGTATGTCCGTCAACCAAGAACAGTTGATTAGCCATCTTTTCTCAAGTGATACCCTCAGCTTTACTGCGGCAGGCTTCGCCGTCAGGCAGTCTTTGTGCAGTATTTTTTAATGTGTTGAGTTAAAGTGCTGCACAAACATCCCAAGTAATTCCTTCTAAGCGATAGCCCTAGAAAGGAAATGGGCCCACACGGAGAAAGAGAAAAATCTCCGACCCCGGCGGGAATCGAACGCATGACCTCCGGAACAGATCACCGTTGCTCTACCAACTGAGCTACAAGGCCAGCTGGGAGCTGGCCGTGGGTAATTAAGGTGGTAGTGTGCGGCATTGAACACATGAGTGAGGGGGTAACCATTAAGGTTTAGCCGCTCAGCACTAATAAATAGATATAGATAGTGCTGAGCGGCCAAACCTCAAGTCTTTGTGTAGTGTATGAAGAATCAAGTTAAATGTTTATTAATGAATATGTTTCAGACTATTTCTGAGAAATTTTGTTGCTGTGTAGACCTTTCTTAGTATTTGAACCTCATTCTCAGTTCGGTGAAGATTTGGTCATGTTTAGTCTCGAACCCCACTTCAGATAGAAGTTTTCCGCCATTTTGAATTGACGCACTATTGACCATCGTTGGAACGAGACTAAAACCCAGAATCCGTTTCGAGCATCAAACCAACTGACGTCATTATCTACAACATCCGTCTTCTTCCAACAAGTTGAAGAAATAAAACACACGATTTTTAATTGTTCAAAAAGTTTTCGAATATATTTTATATTATTTTATCTACCATTATTTTTCAACCGCCAAGTTGAAGTTTTGTAAGTTACAACATAAATAATTATTTTAGAAAAGCTTTAGAAAAATTTTAGTATATACAATAATTTCATTCTTAGTCAGACATATATTTAGTTTTCATTATGCATATAAATATAGCAAAATTCTCTATTGGAATAATTATCAAATGTATTAGATGGGATTGTGTCAAGGACACTGAGTCGAGGCCTTAGTTTTCATAAGTCAATGAGATACGAGTCGTTTCCATCGATTGTGTGAAGAAAGCAAATTTCTTCCAAAATTTCTTTACGGGGCCTTGAAGAGGCTGCACAAAGTGGAATTGTTAATCCTTGTATCCATAATTCTTGCAAAGTCGTGTACCTGTTTACCCTCAACCACTTCAACGGAAAGACTTTTTTTTGACCGCCGGGGCTTATGTCAATTTGGTGAAGAAGTTTTTTTTTGAAAACATGCACGACGATTTGGATGTAGCGTTTAGACCGGAAAGACTGGCGTCAGTTTGGGTTTATGTCGTGATTAAACACCTGCCATCAAGAAATGTGAAACAAAATCGAGAGCTTTCTGTTTCAATCTAGCTTTCTGTTTCTAATCTTTTCTGCTGATGCGGTTTAGAGCAACGACAATGGAATTCTTTTACAGACTGACCTGCAGAGCACTTTAAGAGTTACACACCTATCAGTAATGAGCCGGAGGAGGGGAGGCAGGGAAGATGTGGAGCATTTACTCACTTCTACCAGCCGAGGCTCGAGTAATCGCTCAATGTTACTTAAAAATAATCAAATAATTTCATCTTTAGCTTTAGCTTTAATTTCAAAAAAATATATTCAAATGCTCGGCACATCTACCCCTCCCCTTCCCCCTCCCTTCCTTTGGCAGAACATTGATAGGCTTCTCTAATAAGTGGATAGCTTTGATGCACTTAATATAAAGAAACAAACATTTGATTTGGCGGGGTGGGTACAAGTGGAAGAATATCCACAAAAACGATTGCATGAGCGAGAGAAAATAGAAAAAAAAGATTGCACGACCCGATGTTAAAAAAGAGATAGATGGGAATGTAAATTTTGCAGTCGAACATTTCAGGAAAAAAATTGCAGCACAGCTAATCATTCTTCCACCACACAATAATAAATGATCCGTCTCTAGACCGAATCTCCTCACTAGTTAAAGTTCTAAGGCTGGAATTTTCAACCCTTCCGGCTGGACAATGGTTTTTGAACGATGAACTTCTTCATTGCAGAATTGTAAGCATGTTCCACATCTTCCGTATTTTTTCTTCATACAGACCGATTATGAGGTGTATCTTCGAGCTACCTCCGCCCTTTCTTGGGTTGCGTGTGACGTCACGTCCGCTTTGCTCGTCACGGAGTCACGCACATGGAGGGCAAACAACCAGCCAGATAATCAAAGTAAAAAAGCGAAAATTAAGCTGTCGAATCATGGAAGAAAGTGCCGCTTTCTTGTGCTGTTCTTGGCTGTTCTCGAATACGCGTGTTTGCTGAACGGCAGTCATATTGAAATGTTTTCCCTCCATCTGAAACCGGAAGTAGAGTTGGCGTAACCAATGCAACCCAAGAATGGCGAGACAATCTCAGTAACGGTTTCTCCGTGTTCCAACATATGGGATTTTACTGTATAGAACGTTACTCAAACGCCAGACGACGACTCCAATCCGTGACGTATAAACTCCTCAGTAGCTAACAGCACGTTTCTGTAGTATGTCGTACGTCGCGGCGCACGTGCACGCAGTACCACGGTGTGATACAACTCTCTGTCCAACATAGCTATATGGAAGATTATTCGAATGTCCACGCCTCAAGCCCGTGACATATAAAGTCCTCTGTACCTGACAGCACGTCGCTATCGTATGTTGCGCACGCAGTACTGCGGCCATGGTATAGTTCCCTGTCCAACCACAAGCCGAAGTTGCCTCTGTCAAAGGAAAGTAAAAACAACATAATTGATACTAGTTAACCAGCAAATTTTAATAACTATATCCCCTCTAAAAAAGCAAAGGCCATATCCGATTGTAACCCAAGAGATTGTTCACCTATATTGATAAGATGCAATCAAGCTAGTCCCGGATTCTGAACGTGATTTCAATAAAACTTACCCCGTACATCCGAAAGCTAAGCTGTCAATCTCACCCGTCATGTAGTATTCATTCTTTCCACTACAAGGAAATACCTGAGATAGAGAAGAAGACATTTCAGCGTCACGCCCCAATCCGGGTAAAATAACATAAATAGGAAAGAAAGGTACCTATAAGGTAAATTGGTATCTGGTGGCACCTAAAAAACATATAAACAAGGTAAATAGATACCTATAGAATAAATAAGTAGCTAAAGGTACCCGTAGATAACACAAATTGGGTAAGTTGGTACCTATAGGTTAAACAGTTACCTATAGGGTAAATTGGTATCTAAAGGTTAAACAGTTACCTATAGGGTAAATTGGTACCTATAGGTTAAACAGCTACCTACTGGGTAAATTGGTACCTATAGGTTAAACAGCTACCTATTGGATAAATTGGTACCTATAGGTTAAACATTTACCTATAGGGTAAATTGGTACCTATTGGTTAAACAGCTACCTATTGGGTAAACTGGTACCTATAGGTTAAACAGCTACGTATTAGGTAAATTGGTACCTATAGGTTAAACAGCTACATCTAGGGTAAATAGACGGAGTTAAATATGACGTCATAGCTTATATTTTTCTCCTTTCGCATAATACTGGATAGTTCTTCAAGCTTCAGACAAAAGCGTCTATAGCTGGAAAAAGTATGACACAGTTAATAGCGAGAAAAGTAAATCTATTACTGGAATACGTTATTTTGTGTAAATCACACAACGTTTCACCCAGCAACGCTGGGCTTCTTCAGGTGTTATGATCACTGGCCGAAATGT
>JANRMR010188836.1:0-10883 GCA_025434825.1 Bergia sp. 'catenularis'
GGGGAGCAGAGGCGCAGAAGTAATAAAGCGAGCGCTGAAGGCACGAGCTACTAGGGGGGTCTGGGGCATACTCCCCTAGGAAATTTTCAATTTTTGAACCTCTGAAATGCTTTTTCCGGCATTTTCGGCGCAATATTTTTTAAAGATTGGATAAAAACCAAGAACAAAAATAACGTAGTTCGTGACGTATTCTTAGTACTCAAGTATTTGCATTTTATAAGCTTTGATGAAAATGGTAATCAGAGGGAAAGGACTTGCTGATTTGTCTCGCTTCTATTGTCCAGCTTGGGTTTTTGGTACAGGGTCCTCCAAGTACATATCCAGGCACGGCATGTTTAATAGAAATTGCACATCCGCACATTAATTTGTTCATCAAGAATGTCTAAAATATCATAACCACAGTGCATGGCAAAACTCGTATAAACGCACATTTTAAAATTTGTTGTAGCTACATCCAGAGCTACATCCAAGCAACAAAAAGAAATAACTCTGAATAAAGTGCTGTTAAACCATGCATTCAGGATAGTGCTAAGTTGTGACACTCAGTCATAAAGTTTCTTCCCGCTGCTCCTTGAACAATTTAGAATCAATCCCACAAGTTTTTAAAATTTATTTGGCCAAATGCCTCCAGCTGGTTTTCCTTTCATAAACCTGTTGCAATCAGTCCGATGGGAAGTCTGGGTTCCAAACTTCCTTTCGTGGAATCGCGCGGGAATTGTACTCACGTGACCAGAATGCGCGCGCTTACATGAAGGAAATGGCATGGCGAAACTCTGAAAATTGAAAATCTTAATTATTAGTTTGTGTTTTTAAATCTGAAGTGGAAAATCAATTTAATACTTGCCATATCCCAGACCAGGATATAAACAATTATTTGCTGCTTAGCGAGACGTAAGTTAGAAGTTTCACAGTTATTCTTTGACGCTGTAGCTTGACACGGTTTTCAAATTTGTTTAGTTTTCTTGTTCAATTTACCGTGAGTATTTTCGCCAGCCCAAGTCAAGTTCTGCTTTCTTTGAAAGGTGAAAGTGAGTCGAAAATGGCAGACTGTAGCGATCTAGACAGGTAATTTTTTTTTTCAAAGCTCTGTTTGTGTTTTGAATGAAAACTTGTTAACACACTCGCATTGAACTGCAAAGCGTCTTCGTGCAATCATCCGGATCAATGACCGAGCAACACACTGCCGGTACAATGCACAGTTCGGAAATCAAGCAGATTTAGATAAATTTATTGCAGAATTATATTGAATTGCAACACCATTCTTTCAGGCAAATCGAAAAGTTGAGACGCTGTGAACTTATAACGGAAAAAGAAGTGAAACAACTCTGCGCCAAAGCCAGGTAACTGAATGAAAATGTCATCGGAATTAACATATAATGATATATATGTGAACAGTTTCGTGTTGTAGAACTACCTAGTTGTTAGACAACCATAATGTATGAGAAGTGCACCCGTTGAATAACATATACGAATCTGGAAAGAATTTAGTTTAATGTTTATGTGTATGCAGTCAATCTTTCATGTGATTCTGTCATGTGTATGTGTCAGTGTGTTTGTATGAAAGCATGTGTGCTGGTATGTGGTGAGCACAATTTACATGATTAGGTTGTGTGTGTGTTTCACACTTGTGGCAACTTCTATTGGTGGCGAGACTATTTAACATTGGTGGCGACTTCTGTTGGTGGCAACTTAGATTGGTGGCGAGATTATTCACAAGGTGGCAACTTCGATGGTGACGACTAAAATTGGTGGTGAGATGCACATATACTGCGTTAGGATTTGGATTGGAATTAAAATTAGGGCAAGGGTTGGGGTTAGTGTTAGGGAAAAGGTTTTTGGTTAGGGTTAGGATTAGGCTTCGGTTTCTTTTATAAAGGCCAATCCACACAGACTGCCTGGCATATAAGCCCAACCATTAACAAAACTAACTCAACTGTATAAGTTATCAATTCTCATGAATGTAGCAAGGTGAATACCTATTGTTTTGCATATACCAAATCAGTGAATAAAAGCTAAGATTATGTTTTTGCAAACTAAACAATAACAAGAAAAAAAACACACAGACTCACTCTCTCTCACCCAGAAATATACCAGCCATAATTCACTTTTGTCACTTTCACAGTTTCCTTTTGTGTTTGTAAACTGTAGCATTGGAGCTGAAACCAAAAACTTAAAACTAGTCTCCAGGTGATCGGACATTTGTCACGTGCTTGGAGTAAGCCAATCAGCGCATGCTTTCAGGTCTGCCCAAAAGGCACCATCCCAGAACACACTGCGAGATTAGTAGCAATCGCTGTTGTTTTTTTGTTTTGCTAAAGAAACGAATTTTGTAAAATGAACTATTAAACAGACAAGTTCTGGTAATTACATTCAACAAAGAAGTTGCCTTTTAGCCCATCTGCAACTTTAGCTGATAAATGCATTTAAACATAATGAGTTTTGTAGTACTTAGAACTGTTTTAAAATGGCGGCCATTTTGAGACCATTTTGTGCGCGCGCGGCTTTCTGGGATGGTGCCATATAATCAGTTCAATCAGGCGTTCCTTGCACGCAAGAGCCAATCACCTGGCTGCTATTTTGTGGTTTTCTCTCTGTTTGCAGTCATAAGCTGTTCCATTCATTATATTTACTTTCAGCATCTGAAACAGCTGTGAAGTCAAATATCATGCATAAATTGTCAGAAGTGATTAGTTTGAGTAACCTTCCAGAACACGTGAAGAGTGCTGTTCATTGGTTTGGGATATACTAACATAATGGCTGCTAAACAATAGTATCACATGAGGTGCATGATATTGGCCCTAATTAAAGCTGCTTAGGGCCCATTCAATTAACAAAATCTGGAATATAATTACATGTACATTCAGCAATATTTCTAAATACCCTTTCAAAGCAGTAAATAAAACAATTATCATAATTAAGAAATAGTATGAACTTAAAACACACAGCTTGTTTTGTATATGTTGAAAGAAGCATATTATTCCTTTAAGGGGATCAAAGTTTTTATCCCACATATTCTTATTTTGGAATATGGTCAATCAAACATGCCCTTACTAATAACATACAAATGTTCTCCCTGAAAGTTGTGGTATGTTTGAAACTAAGTTAAATGTAACAAATTTACTAAACCCCAGGTGAGTCTTATCCCTAGCTAGCAGATTCACATGTGCAAGGTTCAATTCCATAACTAAATTACTAGGCATATATTGATGAAGCTGATTTGCAATACTTCCTTTTTAGAGAAAATTAAGAAATGAAACTAAAAGAAAAAGATGGAATTTTGCTAGCAAGAAAATTAATACTAATTTAGTATAGACCTTATAACTATCACTATAATTTTTCTTTTACTGCAACATCAGCTGCATGCAGCTAGTTAAAATCTCAGTTGCTGTGTTTGATGTAATCTACATATCGATTGATTGATTGATCGATTGAAAGACAGGTGACCAGGTAGAACAGGAAGTGCTGAAAACTTTCATGGCATTTCTCTATTCATGCACACTGAATTCTGCTGAAAGCAATAGGTTTATATTTTTGCCATGGTGTGAGACATGTGGGGGTGGTCTTCAATTAGCTGCAATTTGCAGTTTTGACTGGTTTGTTCTTCACACAAAAGCTTCCAAATGCACAATTGTTATAATATTTTGTTGTGCTAAATATCAACTCGATGTTTGAATGAGATTAACCTCGGGCACTTAGCAAAGTTTTTTTTCACTGTTAATTTTCAGTTTTCTCATTTGTTTTTCAGGGAGATCCTAGTTGAAGAGAGTAATGTACAGCGAGTAGACTCACCTGTTACTGTAAGGAACAAAACTTTTTATCTACAATAACTATATTCATTAAGTGGAGGTGTACATGTAGAGGATTGAAAAAATTACGGTGCTGGAAAATCTAAAATGTATATTTAGATTAATCTTTCTCCAGAATTGCTATGAAAATTCTTGTCTTGTTTAAGAAGCAAATTAAATACATTACTGTGGCTGCCAACCTTTTAAAACCATTGGTTTATATCAGTTGATTTAATAATTTGGGTTTTTCCTTGATATTTAGGTCTGTGGAGATATACATGGACAATTTTATGATTTAAAGGAACTTTTTAAGGTAAAGTGCATTTTAGAATCAAAACAGTATTTTGTGCTTTTTAATTTAAAAATGTTATAAATACTGTATGTATGTATGTAGGAACACACTGCTCATTTTTCTTGTTGCAACTTGACTTTTAAGGTTTTCTTGTCAGTTCACATGTCTGTGAAATGGTGATACATGCAGTCAGCAAAATTTTGTTGTGCTTGATGGACAGCAGCCAAAGCAATTTTTGTCAGAGTGAAAAGAAGCCTCTTGGGTCATGATCACACAGCAATGGAAAAAGTCTGTGACGAAAGGAATTATTTTCACTGTAGAACCTGGGATGTATCTGCCTCCTAGATTTCCATGAAATCCTGGAATTTTGTTCTTTTTACCTAGAATATCCAGGAATGTTTCTGGAACTTTAGACTGACCCCTGGCATGGAGAATTCCTGAAAAATTGGAATAATTTTTGACCTTTTATAAAAATAACTTTTTATATTTTTTATTATCTATTTTATTAGAACCATTTCTGTATCCTATTGTACAAAGCAGCCATGTGGAACAAACCCTTTGTTACTACCTGACAAGTCTCGTCACCATGATGAGGCTTGCTAGGCAATAACAAAGGATTTGTTCCACATGGCTGCTTTGTGAAATGGACCTATGGCCAATCAAAACCTTCATATTTCTTTTTGATGTGATAGTTTTTTTTGAAAATACTGGAATTTTGAAATGTAATGGTAAATTTACAATGGAAAACATCATGCATTTAATATTTACTTGATAACAAAGTGTTTTTAATTTTTTTACAAAATATTCAGTGAATAGTAATATATTCTGTTAGAAAGTTCATACATTAGTATGACAAAATTCATTGTTGAGAATGTGTTCTGCAGTTTCTCATGTAATTCACAATTCAGCAATTCTATTTTGTAGGTTGGAGGGGATGTACCAGATACAAACTATTTGTTTATGGGAGACTTTGTGGATAGAGGATTTTATAGTGTAGAGACATTTCTGTTACTTTTAGCTTTAAAGGTAAGTAGTTATTAATTTATTTTAAACCCAGATGAAACAGATTTGACCATTTGTTAATTTATACTATATTTTTAAAGTTAAATGTTTTTTAGTTTATCTGTTAAACAGTAACTGCCTTTTGGTCAAACAATAACATTCGTGTGAAGTGGTTATTTTCCCCCTCCCCTCCCCCCTCAAGATTTTCAAAATGTATTGTCTGTTCCCCCTGAAATTTGGCATGAGTGGTAACTCATTCCTTGAAATTTTAATGCAAGTATAACCATATGCATATGAATTGGTTGACATGGCTATACTATAAACCAAAACAATGACGCCACCTCAGAAAATCATAAATTATATTTTTTAATGTTTTTTGCCTTTTGTAAAAATTAATATGAACTAAAATAGTCTTCTATGCTTTGAGTTTATCATTGTAGATGTTTTTTTTTTGCATATTGTTGTAGCTTATTTTCATTCATTTCATGGCATCTTCTTGTGGTGAGACTGATATTACATTTTGCTTGCATTGTAGGTTCGGTATCCGGACAGAATCACTCTTATAAGAGGCAACCATGAAAGCAGGCAAATTACACAGGTAAAAAAATTCATAGTTACAAGTTATGTGTACACCAGTGAACAACCCTGGGGGGTGGGTACTTTTGTACTAATAGTAATTAATAATAAATTTCATTGGCTAGTATACAGTTATATATTAGACTATTAGTTCTCTGAACCAACTATTTGAATTTGCCTGATAGGTTTTGCTTTTTTGCCAAATATGTTTCAGGTGTATGGTTTCTATGATGAGTGTCTAAAAAAATATGGATCAATAACTGTTTGGAGGTACTGCACAGAGATATTTGATTATCTGAGTCTGTCTGCCATCATTGACAATAGGGTAAGTAAAAAGTACTATCAGTAACTATTTCTGTTTCTGTGCACTTAGTGGGCCCATCTTTATAGTTATTTACATCATTTTCATCATTTCTTTCATTATCATGACTATCTGCGGCACTATCTTTATCACATAATTATCATCATCATCACCAATATCTTCATCTCCATCATAATCATGATCATCAGCATCATCATCATCACCAACGTCTTCATCTCCATCATAATCATGATCATCAGCGCCATCATTGTCATCACATCCTCTTCATTATAATCATAATCATCACCAAAGTCATCTCCATTTCCTTAATCATAATCATCACCAAAATGATCTATTTCGATAGTCATTATCTTTATCACCATTTGCTTCTTCATTTCATTAATCATAATCATTTTTATCTCCATATTCTATCAACATTTTTAATCATTTTCACAATCATAATCATAATCATCACTCAGTTTAGTTTAGTTTATTTAGCTCTGCCCATATTACAAAATGCACAACAAACAAAATAAATAAATAAGTAAATTAATAACATTGCTCAGGCAGGGGAACCACTACAGCTGGAGCCAATTACAGCGGCCCCCAATTACAGCAGCCCCCTTTCACTTATCATCATCTCCATTTCGATAACCATTGTTTTAACATCATTATCATCATCCATTTCAATAACCAGCATCATCTTCAACGTAATCATATAATCGTTTTAATCTCCATAACACTTGTCATTTCACCACCATTTAATCATAATAATGATCATAATTATCTTTTTTACTATAATCATCACCATCATTACCATAATCATCTCTGTCAATGTAACATCAGCATAATTATCAGTCATTGCCACAATCTCAATTCATCTTTCCCTTACAAAATCAAATGATGCTTATAATTATCACCATAATCAAGCGCATTCATAATTATTACCTTCATCTCCATAATCATCTTTATCTTCATTATAATTACTGTAAGCATTATCTTTACCACTATCATTTTTCATTGCTATAAATATTAATCTCCATAATTATTGAATCTAAGATTTTGTGTATATTCACACACAAATTTGTTTTTTTTTAATCATAATTTTCAATTGTTTTAGATATTCTGTGTCCATGGTGGGCTTTCACCATCAATAAGTACACTAGATCAGGTATGTATGTGTATAATAATTGTCTTAAGAATCGTGTTTTATAATAACTAATATAAATCTTGTATTGTTTAATTAGAACTGCTTGTTAAACTCCCACATATAAACATCTTAATAACTGATACAAGGTCAGCCCGGGAGAATATTTGCCATTCACTGTATGAAAGACCAAGGGCAAATATTCTCCTGGACAGACTAAGCAAACAAGGTTATTATGATTTTTATTACATTAATTAATTTTGCCCTAAATTTGTTGCAACTTAATTGTCACTTCAGACAACTCTGGTGAGAAATTGGTTTTGTATGGCAAGTTATAAGACCAATTTTCAGCCAATCAGCACATAGCATTTGGTTATTGACCCTAAAACTCAGAGCTATCGTGTAATAATTTTTTTTATAAAACAGAATCAATCAGTAGTGATGCTTCAGTAAATCATCTGTTAGGGAAACGAATTGAATTACAACCCTCTTAAAAAGCAAGTCCATTTTGATTTCTTTATTCACTGCTAAAATGACATCTGCATATTACAATAACATTGTATTTTTGATTAATTAAGATAAAGATATTTATATGCAAGTCATTCCTCACGCTGAAATGCATAGATGTCAATTTCCAAATGATATGCTGAATGATGTGATGTGCAAGTCAAATGTGTTTTTAAAAATTCTTGCAAGTTACCTCTGTAATGTTTATACTGTCTCTAGCTGCAGGATTTTTTATTTACATTTGTAATCCTCAGTGTCTTTAAAATTAGATTTGTTGTGGCAAACAGGATGGGCATTGAATGGATCTTTCTTAAATATACCAGTGTGTGGTTGCAGGGGTATCATGCCAAAGTGCCTAATTGTAACAGTTTCACAGACAGTTTTACCAAAGTTCTAATTTGTCAGGTCTGAACCCAACTCTTTTGCCTTTTAGGATGTTCACCTTAACTCTATGCAGACTGAGCTTTTTTGGCATTACTGGGACTGTGGGGGGAGGGGGGGGGATTGTGCCCCACATCCTTAACTCTAAATCTTTAAAAGCTTTTGCTACAAAACTTGGCAGGTAGATAGATCTTTGGAAACTAATTAGTTTCACATGATTATGTTCTTGTCATGGCATCATATGATGTCATTTCTTTAAAAAAACCGTGTTTCTCCAGAATTTTATCTTTCTCATGTTTCTTTCAAAAAAATATAAATGCAACCTAATTACACAAAAGTGAATGCACAATCATGATATAATGAGAAAAAATATGATTTGAAGTTGTCATTTGCTAACCAAGGGGGTGAGGGAGAGGACCTCATTTGTCAGTTGCAATAATTTTGAAGTTTCTGCAGATATTTAAATAAAGATGGACTAACACAACTTGCACGGACAAAAAAGTAATATTTGAACAAAAATACTACTTGTGACATCATTATGATGTCGTTGGTCCACCACCTTGGATCTTATGTAGCAACACTATTGTGCAATATAGTGACATCATAAATTACCCTTATTTCAAGCTGTAAAACATAACAAAGCATTATGAGACGGAAATGACCAAATTTGACAAAACAGCCAATCAGAATGTGATGGCCATGGCAACATCTTACTCCATAAATGAAAATTAGCCATATGACTGGATTCCCCTATAAATTTAAGGAAAACTCCTAAAAAGTGAATATCTTGAATAGTTTTAAAGTTATAAATCTTTAAAGGCTTAGGCCCCCAGTCTGAATAGAGTTAATTGATAAGGTGACAGTTCACCTTTGTTCTAGGTTTCTTTGGTGGAATGGTGGCAAATGAACTCCTAAATGCATTTTTCTTTCCATTGCTTTAACCCAAGTTCTCTTGAGTGTTGCCTGCAACATCTACATAAAACTGTTTACTGATGCCCAAATCTGAGACAATGATAAGTGGTATGTCAAGTTGAACTTATGGTTTGATGGCACTTTATTTTTTCTGCAGTACCCTTAGGCCTAAAAAAATATTAGTGTTTCTGGTTGCCCGACCATCCCTAATTTTTTGCTACCAAAATTGCTGATGCTAAACATTTTTTGCAAATTTATCCTTTATATTAAAAATTAAACCAAAGTGTCAAATCTTCATTGCCCATCCTGTATGAACTGATAAAATTCCTTTGAATAACATTTATGCAAAATAAGTCTTTGTTTTAAAATGAAATAATTTTCCTAGTACCTTAACCTAACATGCATGTTTTCACATGTTTAAAAACAACTTATTTCTGTGGGATGTGTTAGCTGTATAGAAAAATACTTTCATGAAGGACACCTCCTGCAGCTGACCTTCCAGTGCCAATGACACTAGCAAAACATTTGACCATTTAGACAATTACACTCACTGCACCAAGTTCTCAGCCCATTACAAGCCGTTGTATTAACACAGCCAGAATCTAAAGCTCTCAAAAAGATGGCCTACCTGCTAAATCAGTAAACTAAATTTTAAGTTGTTTATTATCTACTGATATTAACTCGCTGTCTTGCTTGCAGATTCGCTCCATCGACCGTAAACAGGAAGTTCCCCACGATGGTCCAATGTGTGACCTGTTGTGGTCAGATCCAGAAGGTTTGTTTCTTACTAACCATTATTATCATTGGGCAGAAAAGAAACTTTGAGTGACTTTTGGTGGTTGCCTCAGATTTAGGGATTTGAATCAATTGTTTGATAAATTTGTATGTTTTGTTATGGTTTGTAAGTGTTTACAGAAATCATCTGGATGGAACATTCTCATGCTTCATTTGTGGTTGAAGTATTTTTCATTTCAGGTCATGCCTTTATCTTTGGTGAGATAAGAGGTACAGAAATTAATATGTGCCAAAATGTTTTATTGAACAAATAGAATTGACACCTTAACTTATTTGATTATTTAGTCCTCATCTGACTTGCTTCTAGCAGCCTGGAGATTACTGATCAAGGCATGTCAAGTAATTTGTCAATGGCTATATTTACCTAGAAAGATGAATAATTCATCTGAGACAAATGATTCGTCTGAGATGAATAATTCATCTAGATAAACATGGAGATCTGCATCAGATGAACTAAAGTTTTGTGCTGTTTAGTTTGTCTGTTTAGTGCATCATTTAGACACACTAAACAGACAAATTATTCATTCCAGATGAATAATTTGACTGGGTAAACCTGAGATTCACTAAACAGACGAATTAAACAGGAGCTTTGTAACCAAGCAAACAAACTTTGTAACCACTTGGATGTGCTTTCAACAACGAGAACAGAGGAAAAAAATCTGTTTGATGCATCTCATATTTAGTCAAATGCACTTAAATTATGCTATTTGACGCATCTTGTATTTACTCAGGCCAGTGTAATAATTCATCTCAGCTAGGTAAATACAGCCAATGAATGCATTATTTAAGATTTTTTTTGGTTTGTTCAGACACCCAAGGCTGGGGAGTGAGCCCCAGAGGTGCAGGATATCTGTTTGGAAGTGATGTAGTCGCCCAGTTCAATGCTGCCAATGATATTGATCTTATATGCCGAGCACACCAGCTTGTTATGGAAGGTTATAAATGGCATTTTAATGAAACAGTCCTCACAGTTTGGTCAGCTCCCAACTACTGCTATAGGTAAGACAAGACTGGAAATCTCAAATTAGTCCTTCAGTTTTTGTGGTTTTACTTGAAACGGTACAATTTTTTGTACACTAAGAATGAAAAATTGCAACAAAGTAATATACTATACATGTCAGTAATAACACTTTGTTACTACTCCTAACAATGTGTGTCAGAGAGGGGGTTGGGGGAAGGATGGGG
>JANRMR010188847.1:0-10881 GCA_025434825.1 Bergia sp. 'catenularis'
GACTAGATTTCACTAATTGCAGGCCAGAGGAGTTTATTTAATCATGTATATCTGTAATAAAAGAAATAAAATTGAAAAAATTGAAACAAAATATTAGAAAGTTCCCAGTGTTTAGAGAAGAAGGAACGCACGACGCAAAATAAGAAACCAATTTTAAGTTCTATCTGTGTAGTAGTAAGGTAATTTTCAACAACAGCAAACAACATGTTAACGTTGACATTTGTAAATGATATATAAGTTCCTATTTTTAAAATTTGACATCAAAAGCAGTTTCCTGGATTACTTTAATTGAAAGTTTAAAATTGACTGTAGGTCAACCAGCGTTTGTATGGTTGAACGTTATCCACATGTGAATGAGGCAGTGATAGTAGATGTTATATCCAATTAACGGAAACATATCCTCCACCTTGTTGACATTTTCCAGAATATCTGTTTATTTGTTAATGTTTTGTAGTGAACTAAAATTAAAAAAATCTAACACTCGTATCTAAGCATTATATGGAGAATCTACGAAGATTGTTTAATTCAACAGATTTTTAAAGCTGGTTAACATTTTATGCTGAAACAATAATAACGAGAGACTCTAAATTGCTCGTTCAAATTAATTTTTTCCCTTCTAACAAAAAGAAGGCTGTATGCACCACACCCTTAGACAAAACAGTTATGTTAAGATTTCAGTATAAAAAAAAACTGACAATCCATTTAATTTCCAACTGCACTCGTGTTATACCGTATAACTCACAGTTTCAAGAATAAGTGTTTCTTTTTTCGTGACTGTTTTGTAATAATATTGAGTCAGCTAAGATTGCAACTCCAGGGCGGAAGCTTTGAAATCTCGTAACTCTATTCAGACTGGGCTTTTTTGGGGTTACTGGGACTGGGGGGGGGCTTTAAATAAAGATGGACTAAAACAACTTGCATGAACAAAAAAGTAACATTTAAAACAAAAATACTACTGATAATGTCATTATGACGTCATCGGTCCGCCATCTTGGATCTTGTGTGGATCTTGCGCAATATAGCGACTTCATAAATTACCCTAATTGATCCGAACTCTTTTTGCTATGTATAGAAGTGGTTGATCTTATAAAATACATTTATTTGAAGCTATAAAACGTAACAAAACGTTGTGAGACGGCAAATGACCTAATTTGACAAACCAGCCAATCAGAACGTGGTTGCCATGGCAACATCCCACCCCATAAACAAAAATTAGCTATATGACTATATTCCCCGATAAATGTAAGGAAAACTCCTAAAACTTGGACCGTTTATCTTGATTAGTTTTAAGATTATAAATCTTTAAAGGACCAGGGGAGCGTTACCCCCCTCCCCAGACTGAATAGGGTTAATAATAAGCACTAGGACCGAAGTACAACATGGAGAGTCGATCTTACAATTAGATATGAAGTTGCATCAGTTTAGCAGGGAATTGCTGCTTCTATGACCTGGTTAGCATTATATACTTGCATGATATGAACAAAACTCTGTAGTTACGTTTTAGTTATTAAATGTGTTTTCCCAATTCTGTTAAAAAGAAAGAAAGCTGCGTGTGAGAGCCACAACCAAAAGTGCTAAAACAGTATTTTAGTATAAAACTTAAACCTTAAAAAGAACTAAAAGTGAATGACAATGTTATTTCTAAATACGTTCTCTTTACATCGAAAAACGTATAACTCGGTTTACAATTATTTCAGAAAACGTTGGCATCTAAAACGTGCAACACCAAAATGGAAAGATAATGAGAATTGGTCAAAAACTGCAGCCATCCTTTTTCATTTCAAATTATCGTAGAAGTCAGCATGAAAAAAACAAGTACTAACCTTTAAGATAAAATTTGCAGATATCGTGGGCACAACTTCTTGCCCAAACTACAAACTCTAATATCGCCCTTTGCTCTTGAATGGAAGAATACTAAAATTGAATCGAAATAGAGTCTTTACTCCAAGGCTGAATTGCCAAAAATGAATGGACTCTTTTAATTACAGTACTTTTTATTGACTATGCTGAGGCAGCTGGTAAAAGCAGATTACTTGTTTTAAACAAAGAGAAGTCATAAAGGTAAGGTGATATCACAGCGTTAATTAAAATCCGCTCATTGAAAAGAAACCACTTTCACTTTATCATATAAAGAGTTATATTTACTGTCGTATATTAAAACATTGACAGTGCTGAACAATGGTTCAGAGTTTTAGGGATTGTGAAAGTTAAAATTGTTTCCTTTATTAAAATGTAATGGTTTGCAGTTTTTTTTATCACCAAGAGAAGGCAACTTTAAATACTACCCTTCCTGGGTTCTTTTTGAAGAAATTTAATTTCATGGTATAATTGAGATGGACGAAGCTGAAGCCGATAAAAGTATTTTAAGTTATATAAATATGAATATGAACCTACGTATCGGTGAAAAAGATTTGACAAACAACAGGTAATCCACCCCATCAAAAGGAAAATGTCAATGCTTTGCCCAAATTTAATTATAACCCAAGTATATATATTTGGGACCTCTCGTCAGTTGAAACAGGTCACATTATACTCTCTCACAGAACAAAAATTCTTTCCCGATATTGATATATATATGTACCTGGTTGGTATCCCCTTGCCCTTGTCTTAAAAAAATAGAAATGTGAAACTAATTTTCTTCTAATTAAAAAACTACATCAACTTTTTGCGGAGTCAATAGGATTTAGATTTTCGTGGCGAATTATGTTTCCGAAACAAGAAGAAATTTATTTACCTGTGTTATATGCACATAAACCCTAAGGACATCTGACCCAACACTGAGATAAGGACGTTGCTCGCGCTGTCCACAACCTAATCCCAAGTACATTTTGATTCCTTTCTGAGGTCCTTCGAATAGAGTTTCTTCCATTTTAGGATATCCGGGGCATTAGGGAGAAAGATCTTCCTTACCACCCCAGCCCCCTTAAATCGTGAGAGACCAACCAAAGATTCAGTGGGGAGGATCGGAGAGGGAAAGTTTTGAAACTTTACAAACGCAGAAACACAGAAATACTCCAAGTGGTGCGGTTATAAAGGAAAGAATATGTTAAGATATTGTGAGCCAGTTGTCATTATAGAGCATGCTGTTTGGCATGCAATGCATCATCTTGCTAATATAAATTTTTGCTAGATCTATTCCCTTGTAGTAACAAACTTGGGCTTTAATAATTCAACATAAATATAAAAATTTAGCCTCCACGAAGGAATGGATCTAGCAAGATTTTGCAATAATTTTCACAAAAACAGGTTAAATGAAATTAGCAGCTGTTGACATAGTAACGGCGGATTTCGGTCGCCATCTTGGACTTTCGAGATTTTGATTAATTATCATATTGAAAGTATTTAGAAAACAACAGTTTGGTTGCTAAAACTATGAAGCAATAAGAAAACAACAAAATCATTTTCAGCAGAAAAAAAAAATTAATTTTCAACGCCAAATTTTAACGTTGGTGACTTGGCATGAATACGTTATCAGTGATGCTTCATAAAAGCATGATTATGCTTATGGTTATTGTTATGGTTGTGTTTGTGGTTGCGGTGATGGTTCTGGTGGTGGTTCCGGTTAGGATTATGGTCATGGTCATGGTCATGGTCATGGTCATGGCCATGGTTGTGGTGATGGTGATGTTTCTGGTTAAGGTTATGATTATGGAGGTTATGGTTATGATTATGGTCATGGACATGGTCATGGCTATGGTTATGATTATTGTTATGATTATGGTTATGGTTATGGTTATGGACATGGTCATGGCTATGGTTATGATTATGGTTGTGATTATGGTTATGGTTATGGTTATTGTTAAGGTTATGGCTATGGTTATGGTTATCATCATGATGGGTTTGCTTGTTTAGAGTTTGCTGATTTTCGCACAAATCTATTCAACGAGGTGTAAGATTCTGCCCATTTTCCCGAGTATATGCGTCATCACACTCGAGCCAAACGGAAAGTAAATGTCTTCGTTTATACTTTTATCCAAAAGTATAAGAGCGAGTTAAACGTGGTCAATATAGGTGACATTACGTAGCATATTGGTTTTTTAAACTTTCCTACTATTGAATGTAATCTTACACAAACAGTTAGTTGAGCATCGTTCACACAGTATAGGAAAACCTTTCATTGTTAGTTGTTTCACCGGCTCTATCAGGTATTGTAATGGAGAATTGTTATTTACAGTACCATTCTTGCACGTCCATGATTATTGAAACTGGACCCAGTCACTTGATTGACTGGACCACTCGTCTTGAACTTGGTATGTGGCAACAGGCAACAAGTCGCTTAAATTCTGCTCTAACTCTCGACTGGGTGCGTTGTATATAATAAGGGTCAATAAAAGGGGCAATGGCGATGAGAGAGCTAGACACTACGTATACGGCCTTCGGTAGAGCAAACTATCCAACGTCATACTCTCCTAGATCCACGCCGTTCACTGGAATGACATTACAAGCAAATGAAATCATGAGAGTAAATAAATAGGAGGCTGTTCGTCTTAATTTCCGACAATGAGTTGGGGTTATTCACTGCTGGATTTTTTTAAAACTATTTTTCTTGTGATTACTAACTTTTCTGTGCACTTTGTAGAACTAAAAGCTGTTATGAATAGTGATGCTTGAAACAGAAAAGCTGATAAGGTTAACTCCAGATACGAATTGCTCTCGCTATTGAACATAAAGTAGCATATTGTTTTCTCGGGATGGAAGATGCTACATAAATGGTTTGTGTAGCCAGAGCAAAAACCCAGGTAATTATAACAAACAATATTACCAAAAAAATTGTTTTGCTTGAAGATTTTGTTACAGAGTGGGGAATGAACTGTCTTGAAATCAGATCTGCGGAGAGCAATTAAGGCCATCGTAGAAACTATACCGATCATCATAGTAACTAAACCTTCCATTTGGCATAACGTGTTGGCGTAACGCCACCTTGCACTCATTATAACTCCAAGACTTAACGGTATCACAAACATTGCCATAACATGTCAGAAGTTAATAATGTAGACGTTCTGTCGCCTGCGAAGATTTCTGTTTTTGCAAGCTGCTAGGCAAACAAAAAAATTGGCAATCAGTGCAAATGCAATCGAAATAATTGTGACAATTGATACACAAGGTATCACTAATTCAGAGGAATTTGCCATTTCCCTTACAATTTTACTCTCGATAACTCAAATCCCCGATAGTTTCGAACCTTTTTTTAAATTTCACTTGAAGGTTTAAGATATCGGGAGTCAACTGTATATGAAAAGCTATATTCATATCATGTACGAGAAAAAAAAACTGCAGGAAATCATTTAGCATTGTTAAATATATATTTAATGTTTTATAGTAATTAAAACATCGGATTTGCTGGTTTCATCTATTATTTATTAATGAAGATTCCCATAGTAATAGTATTTACATATATCATTTCTGAGTTTAGTTCTTAGAAGAAACTATTGTCCCGTTAAAGGCTCTGATAAAGTAAAGTAAAGATACTATTTATTGAGGGTAACCCATTTTATTCCATATGGTCCTCACCACAGCACCGGTTCACCCTGCTCTTTTCGAGAAGCGTGTTGTTTCTTTCGAGATAACATCTTAGGAGAGTAGGTGACCGTAGGACTGCGTTTAGTTACCAGCTTATAGATAGCAAAACTGATTCAGTCTTGCATCTTCTAATTTCTATACCGGCTGGATAAGAATACATATTGTCGGGGCTCCTGTCATTCTTTATGTATTTGAAGCCTTTCAGATTAGCAGAGGATCAAAAAATTGCAATAGTAAAAAACAGTATGAAGCATGCTGCACCTTAAACATTTGTAGCAATCTGCCATGAAACAGAAGTACGCCAGTGCGGTTCAGATCTTTGAGACAACTATTAAAACAACCAACTTCTTTTTTAATCAACATGCATTTGTCTGGAGATAAAAATTATATAAATTTCTGCTAACTTTTTGAATATTCAACACGTCAAGATTGGCGAATATGTTGTCGACTAGGCTTGGAGCTCAGTTTTCCTTACACAAATAATTAAAGCAAATTGCTCTTTCTCTTTATCAAATTGTCCTTACACTTCAAACGAAACTATTCTTTTTGAGTTAAGAGTCAACTTTAGCAACCTTTTTCTTCTGAAGCCCTTCAATGTTGCTTAGAAACAGCTGGATTGCATATTTCACCAACTTCATTGGGAGCTGTTTGATTTTTTTTTCACTGCGTTCACAAACTAAAAACATGGAGGAACTTTCTTGAAATTTGTTGACTCGAGGAACTAGATATTTTAACACTGACCTTTGTATAACTAACTTTGTTATACGATGTGTAATATATTTCTTTCTTATCGGTCAAGTTATGGGTCAGGGTTATTTTTTACAAAAATAAATCTTAGCTTACTGTCAAACTTGAAATGCTGGAAACGAATTCTCCTTGGATACTGTATATTTTCCCTTCATTATAGGGACGCAGCTGGTAGAAAAGTCGCTAACTAAAACTAGTTTCGCTTGAAAATCTAAGAGTGCTTTCCCCAGAATGCAATTTATTAATTTGGCTTTAGAGCACCAACAGTGGTAAACAAAAGGACGCCGAAGTGTTACAAAAAAGACTAGTTTCACTTTGTTACTATTAAAACTCGAAACCTCTGACTTGTTAAACATTTTGTTGGTAATCTTTTTTACGGATAAATAAAGAGTCACAATTGTATACTTTTCCTATTAGTTACAAATTGAAGAGGTAATATTTACGAGACCACAGAAGCTGGTAAGCAATTTGTTGAAATTGCAATCAATGAACCCGTAAAAAGAAAGATAAACAAGAGCCCAAGATAATACAAAAAACTAAGAGCTGAATGAGCGGCTGGCGAACAGGTTTGGCGTTTCGGTAAGGCCAAAACTTAAATATAATTATAAAACAACTATTTGTTGGATAATTGTTTCTTTTAACACAAAATCGACAAACACATACACACATTTTCCAACAGTTTCAGTATCACAAAAGTTAAGTCGGAAAGACAAATTTCGAATACGAGGTGCATGTTATTAATAGAAGAATGATATTTGTGTCGCACAAATTCAACGTGATGTTTTGTTATGAGGACGAAATTAACGTTAATTCTAAAAATACCTAAAATTAACTAACATTTTACCAGTTTTCAGTTGTTAAAGACATATCTATCCAGTCTTCCATATGAATCAGTAATTATCAGTGCTTACGCAAGAACATAATTAACTAACAGTCTCGCGGATTTGAAACAAACACACAAACATGTTTTTCAAAACTAACAGACTGTAAGCGTAATACGAGCTTATGAGAACTGGCAGCTTAGTTGGCTTCCTGGATTCTGCACAAAAACTTTACCGACTTCCATGACGATGCATCAAAACACGACTAGACACAGTAGCCTTGAGAATGTGTTGTTCGCTATTTCCCCATCTCTACCCGCCTCTTCATTTAATTTTGTAAACTATCAAAAGAAGTTGTGGGGGCAAAACTTTCCCTTCTAAAGACAAACAAGCAACTTCGGAAAATGTTTACTTTTGCTGTATAATTACAAATAAGTCAATAAATTAAATGATCAATCAATAAATTTCCTTATAAATTATTTGTTGCGTTGCAAAGTAGTTTGTATTTTTCGCCAGTTAAACAGTGTTAAACCTGATTAACATTGTTTAGTGTACCAGTGCTCTTGCTATTATACTGTGTTTCCCCCTGTAGACTGTAAGTTTCCCCAACATGGCAAAAAACACTTGAACCTGATTATTTGGAAAAGAAAGGCGCTCCAAAGATGCTTCACCTTTTGCTCTGTCTATTCCACTTTTGGTTCTATACACATTTCTAGCGATCTGGATTTCTCCTTGGAAGCAATACTTTCCAGTGAAATGACACCAACCCTCACCTGGGTCGTTCGTCTTGATCTACATACTTTGCCACACGCAAGAAGCCGCTTAAATGCTGCTCTGAGCTCTTGACTGAGTGCGTTGTAGATAATTGGGTTAATAGCAGAACTAACGGCGACGAGAAAACTGTACACTTCGTATGTTGCGTTCGGTAGAGTAAACTGTCCAAAGTAGTATTCACTTAGGTCGACGGCGCTTAATGGAATGACCCAGCAAAAGGTAAATGAGATTACATGAACAAACAGGAGGCGATTCACTTTGATTTCAGTTACAGACTTGGACTTTTTTACTACTGGGTTGTTTTTGAAACTCTTTTTCTTGTGATTGCTAACTTTTCTGTGTACTTTGTAGTAACAAAACGCTATTATTAGAAGTGGTGCTTGGATTAGAAAGACATAAGCGATTAAAAAACTTGAAATTCCATCCTTATTGATCATATAAAAACAAAATGCCTTCCTGGGGTGGAAAATATAGCCGAGTTTCACAACGAGGTATGACTGTGTTACTAAAGGAATTATCCATGAAATTACTGCAGATGCCATAACAGATTTTTTCTTGTAAATTTTGTTGTAAAGCAAGAGATGTACGACCTTGAAATATCTGTGAGCAGCAATCAATGTCATTGTCTCTATGGAAACCATTCCGGCCATCAAGGCAACGAAACCTTGCATTTGACATAAGGTATTGCTATAAGGCCATCTTCCACTTGTTATTGCACCAAGGCTTAATGGCAGGACAAACACTGCGATTAAAATATCAGAAATGGCTAAGTTGACAATGTACACGTTCTGTCGTGTGCGAAGGTTTCTGTTTTTGATGACTGCGGTGCAAACCAAAATATTGCCTGTCAGCGCAACAATGATTACTAGAGATGCGGCAATCGACTCAAAACATATGGTTAACTGTGAACGATTGGCAAGTTCTAAAGACGATATTCTGTGCCTTTCGGAAAAGTTCAACATTTCGTAGCTTTTGTACTTCGGACTCTCAGCAAATAAACTTGAGAAGATGAAGAACGATATGTAGTTAAAATAAATTCAAGAACTGTTTTTTACATTCAGAATGGTGTGACGTAAGTGTAACACCTGACGTGAAGTGCAATAATCGAGCTGACGTGAAATATAACACAACCCAGGCGTCAATCGTTAAATATCGAACTGATACAAATCTTTTTACGTTAAAATTGGTGCTTAGCAATTCTTATGTGACGTTACACTGTATCTCATTTTGATTGGTCACAAGTTCTTTGGTAGACACAACATTGTACACCGGTCGGAAAATAATAAAACCAAATCGAGCCAGTTGTTGACTTTCTTCCTCGTCTTATTCAAGTAATAAAATCATTTAAAAAATTCATCTCAGTATTCGGACCCGACTTAGTGCAACAGATCTAGATAGATAAGGTATAGGGCGAGTGAAGAACCCACAAAAGCTTTATATGCTTCGGTTGTTGTTGATAAACTTTTGCCCATTCTCTAACTATCATGGCGGCTGTTTAAGTGTTTTCACCTCAGATCGAACTTTTTCTTTAACCACAAAAATAAAAACGCCAACAAGTACAACATTTTTCATGGTAAAAAATTTTATGTTTTCAAATTTGAAAATACCTTGCACATTGAATAACAACATAAAATAATTCTGTAACTTGTGATCCTGACTCTTTTCTCAGTTAATTGGATATTTTACCAAATGAATTTAATTGGGAGGTGTTTGATTTTCTTTCATTGCGTTCACAATATGCTAAAAAAATTATAGGCACTTTCTTTGAGTTTTGATGACTCGAAGAACTATATATTTTAACACTGACATTATATCTACTACTTTATAGTAAATCCACCGCCATTTCTTTCTTATTGGTCAAGTTACCGGAAAGCAAAATTGTTTACAAGAAAGAAATCTTACTGTTAAGCTTGCATTGCTGGAAATGAATTTTCCCTGGATACTGTATGTTTTTCCTTCATTATGGGGACCTAATCGATGAACAAATTGCTAATTGATGTTATTTGCTGTTTAAGATTAGAGTACTTTCCCAAAATGCAATTTATTGGCTTTTGAACATCAATAGTGGCTGAGAAAAGGATACTAAAATTTTACAAAAATTTACTTAAGTGCATGTCACTTCCATCCTTGGGAAACTTAAAATCTCTGTCTTGTTAAAAATTTTGTCTTTATTCATTTTATTGTATGAGGAAATAAAGAGTCACACTTTTATAGTTTTCCTATTTGTTTTCCTACTTGTCACGAGACCCAAAAAGCTGATAAACACTTGCTCCAAAGTGTAATTAATACTTGTAAAGTTTATATATTACTGTCCATATTATGTCTTCTTGGTGAAATCAGACAAAACCACAACTTTCAGAAACTTGGAAATGCCGGTTCTTATTTGTAATTTGTGTTGCTAAGCAGAAATTCTTCAAAGAATTAGTAAATTAGGAAACAGTTTTTCACCTTTGTTTTCATTTGTCCCACATCATATTTCTTTTTAGTTAGAATCTTAAGCTCAAAAATAAAAAAGAACCCAATACGGCAATAGGCAATGAAATACAAAAAAAAAAAGAAAAAAGCTGGACGCGCAGTTGGTGTCCTGGTAAGACCAGAACTTAAATATAATTATAAAATAACTATTTATTGGATAATTGTTGTTTTTTTTAAAGAAAAATTTGATAAGCACAATTACACACTTTTCAAAAATTTCAGCGCGTCACGCAGTTAAGTCTGAAAGAGATTAATCTTGAAGACGAGGTGCATGTTATATTAGTATGATTTCACATAATGAAATATTTAATGCTAATGAAGGAAATGATATGATAATGATTCAGCTGTCAAAAAGCCGTTGAGAAATCATTTGTCAGTAGCTCGACTTTAATCATGGCCATTGTCTATTCATTGTGTATTTCCCTTCCTGCTAATGCTCGTACTGAATGGATGTTTTTTTTCATGAAAAAGTTCTTGTAACATATCAACTTACATGTATTTTGAATCTGTACAGTATCAAGCCATGACTTGTTGCCACGTAGAA
>JANRMR010188858.1:0-10881 GCA_025434825.1 Bergia sp. 'catenularis'
AGCCCCCTTCTCTATTAAGCCCCTCTCTCTAAGAAGTCCCCCTCTCTATTAAGCCCCCCCTTCTCTACTAACCCCCTCTCTCTAAGAAGTCAAGCCCCCTTCTTTGTTAAGCCCCTCTCTCTAAGAAGTCCCCCTCTCTATTAAGCCCCCCTTCTCTACTAAGCCCTTCTCTTTAAGACACCCCCCTCTCTAATAAAGACTGCTGTCTATTAACCCCTCCTCTCTCTGATAAGCCCGCTCTCTGTTAACCACCCTCTCTAATAGACCCTGCTCTCTGTTAAGCCCCTCCTCTCTCTGACAAACGCCACTGTCTATTAGACCCTGCTCTCTATTAAATCCCTCCTCTCTCTAATAAACCCTGCTCTCTATTATCTCCTCCTCTCTCTGATAAGCCCTGCTCTCTATTAACCCCCTCCTCTCTCTAATAAGCCCTGCTCTCTATTAACCCCTCCTCTCTAATAAGCCCTGCTCTCTATTACTGCCCCTCCTCTCTGTGATAAGCCCTGCTCTCTATTAACAGGGTTCCCATGTTCCTTGAAAATCCTGGAAAGTCCTTGAATTTGAAAACAAAGATCAGGCCCGGAAAGCCCTTGAAAATCGGTGGAGGTCCTTGAATTGCCTATCTGACACCAGCAAATTATTACAATTTGTTTAAAACTTTGATTGAAAATAGACAAATGCTCAGGCTAAAAATGCAGAAGCTGGGATTGTTGTGGTCCTGTACATGTAGTGTGACTTGATATAGTTGTTAGAAAATTGAACCTATGTTTGAATAAAGGAATAAAACAGTGTTGCGCATGGCTTTATACAAGAATAGAACATGGAGTGACGTACATGTAGTAGGACGTGAGGAAAGTTTGTTCTTGCCATACATGGGAAGTTATGCTTGCATGACATGACATAATCCATGGCTCTATCCAGTTTTAGAGCACACAACTGCAGTGAATCAGAGCGTGTGTACTATTGCTTCTATTTTCTAAATGACCTGTAAAAAATTATACACCTGTTCTTGAAAG
The DNA here is from genome assembly GCA_025434825.1 of Bergia sp. 'catenularis'. Taxonomy (NCBI): domain Eukaryota; kingdom Metazoa; phylum Cnidaria; class Anthozoa; order Zoantharia; family Parazoanthidae; genus Bergia; species Bergia sp. 'catenularis'. The sequence goes on from JANRMR010188858.1 coordinate 1,017, forward strand.
TACAATCACTTTAATGTTTGATCATTAACACAGGAAGTTGGCCTGTTGTCTGTTGGTTCATTAGCCTTGCTGGTGGCAAGTGGTTCTCAGATCGCTGCGCCATACTTTTTTGGTCTAGTGATACAGGCATCTGTGTCTTCCACCATGGGTAAGTCTTCTTTCACAAATCTTTTTTTACTTAGTTTACATGTAAGTTTAAAATAGTTGCATTACTATACATGGCCAATATATGTACCAGGCATCTCCTCATAACTGATCCAAAACAAACACAATTGCTCCTACATACAGTAAACCAAGTTATAATAAAATGTATTATCATAAACCTGAAAGATGTTAGCCCAGATTGGTTTATAACCAAGGAACTGTACATATCAAGCCATAGTTTTATTTTAATTAATATCTAGTTTATTAAGCCATTTTTGAACAAATGGGTCTGGAAAGTCATCATTGGTTAACAAATAATTATGAAGATCGAGGTGCATATAAGAAATTGCACAATAAAATTGTCAAGTATAAATTAAAACAAATTCATTGATAATGAATTATTCTATTGTATGGATGATTGTGTATAACTGTAGCAACCCTGTGAAGAGCACTAATTAAACCATGCTGGTCTGTCTTAATTTAATTTCTTTAGAAATTCCTTAATCTTTTTTAGAGAAAAAGTTTAAACCCAAAATATTTTTAGTACCTACTGTAGCTTGGACAACAAATAAAATCTATTTAGTCATGATAATGTATTTAGATAAATTACTTTTAATTATTTTTGTTATGAAAAAATTGACAGCTCCAACTCTGAATTTTCAAAACATTTTTCTTGGTTGCATCAAATGATCCAAAATTGATATCCTTAGAGACTGCCACTTATACATGTACTTGGTGGTAGACCTTAATCTGATATGTTTATGATAATAATTTAAATATTAATATATCAGTAAATCATTATTTTGAGTCTTAATTCCATTCATTATAATTATTTTTAACTTTTTGCATATTCAAACATGTGTCAGGGTTCAAATTAACTGCCGGCCGCAGGCAATAGCTGGCAGTTCTAGGACCTTACCAGCGTTTTTTATTGCCACAATATATAACTTTAGATTAGGCATCAGCAAAACAGTTCACAAAATCATTTAAGTCAAGTGTGCTTGTTAGAACAAAATTATTTTGCTTCTAGATTGCATTTTGTTGTCATTACTCAATGATTGCTGACTTGATTGATTCATGACAGAACCTCATCAAGTATAAATTTATTTATTATGTAGCTGTACATCTACATTGATAAAGCAAACAGAATCCAGGTCCAGAATCAGTATAACAGGTCTTAGTTAATCGAAGTCCAGACAACTCATTTCATTTTAATTTATTCAAATAGTTCCAGCTCCCAGCTACACAACACTAATATGTACCTTATTCTCACTTAATTTCACGAGTACTAAATTTTGCGATTTTTGCAATTTTTTCAAAATCACAAAATTTAATACTAGCAAAATATAGGACAGGCGAAGATTAAAATCGCAAAATTTAATACTGTATAATATCAATAAAATAATGAAATTGATTTAAGGCTGACAGTAATCAAGCCATTGTATGCTACCTGGCTGAAAGAGCTGTTTAACCACCCCAATCGTGAGGGAAGTTCCCATATTGCGAAAGGCTGGGAGAAGGCTGGTATTAGTGCTGTTGTGAGCGGTAAAACGAAGCTCCCCCCAGAGGATCCGTTCAGCGACCTAAAAGTATAATATGAACCTCCATATCATGTCTGACAGAACATGATAAGAACGAAGTTTATCAGAGTGCAAATATAGATGTACCTATCGGGTATTTAGACTGTGGCATACCTTTTGCTATGTTATGTTTAGCTTGTTTTGTTTGCTATTGTTTACGATGACGACCATATTACAGTTCTGAGGTCAAAGCTACACATAGAAGAATAGAAAAAAATCATGAAATTTAATATACTCCAATTCTACCTTCCTCTCAAAATCGCGAAATTTAATACTTGTGAAATATGGTTCTTGATTTTTGTGAAATTTAATACTTGCAAAATTTAGTGAGAACAAGGTAAGATTTGACCAGTCTTAGTTATGTAACTACCCCCCAAACACACCTGCACATTAATGTTGTACATTTACTTTACTGCCTGAAAAACAGCCGGCAAAATTTTGGGCTGCATAAAACAGCCTACAAAATTAGGCATATTTTCTGAACGTTATTTTGAACGCTGTATGTTGCTTTATAATTATGGTTTTGTTATTAAATCATTTTTATTCTTATTTACTTCATGTATACAGCAAAGTTGAATACAACTGTTCTGATCCTTTTTGGCATTTATCTTGTTGGTTCGGTGGGGGCCTTCACACGAGCCTATCTGTTCACACTGGCAGGACAACGGCTTGTAGCAAGAATAAGGAAATCAGTGAGTATCTTAAATAATTACAAGGTTTTGATGCAAGAAACCTTTGTAAAGCATTTATGATAAGATCATAATTATATGTTACAGGTATCTGGTCATGCAAGTCTCCCCATGGTCATCTCGCCCAAGTCTTTTCACCCCGGGTCTTGGTCATTTCGCCCCAAATCCTCGGTCATCTCACCCCACGTCTTGGTCAAGTCACCTCATATATAATAAAACAATTTCTACACTGAAATTTAGCATTTTATATGAGTTACTAACATTTTTTGAAAACATTTTGTACAGGAAAGGTCAGCAAGCAGAATGTTGCACGGCATTATGATATTTGAAAAGGTCAAGATAGCCATATAAACTGATGAACAGAATTAAGTCTCAGAAAACAATATTAAAACAATCTCTTCTTATTTTGTTATTAACACAAGTGATTTTATATTGCAATTGATAAATAATTATTTTATAGATGAAATTCTGGGAACGGGTAAAAACAGGTAAAGACTTGACCAAGATGTGCCCAGGGTGAGATGACCAAGGATTTTGGGTGAGATGAGCAAGACCTGGGGTGACTTGACCAGTAACCATGTTATACACAGTGTTGTCATAATATGTTGGCAACTGGTTTGGTGAAGTTGACCACTTGCTATAGTGCTGTATTATAATTACAGTTGTGTAAATGCAGGCTAAAAATATCTTAGAGATTGCTTCATGGAGAATTGAATTGTAAAATTTAAGATTTTAGAGATGCCTAGCTACTTTCTGAGTTGTGCCTCTTACTTCAAAACATGACAACCCAATTACATGTACATGTGCTTGGTGTGTTTCATTTTACTCAGACTCAGAATTATAAAACAACTATTATTCTGGAGCTTAAGCAACCAGGACATGAGCGTCAATGAAGACAGTTGTTGGATTCTTAACTTCCTGTTTTCCCCTTTCTTGTCCATATACATGTAGTTTATTCATTTCTTTTTTGTTCTTCATAAAGGAATGCGAATGTAAAGAATTAGAAGCTTTATTTTTGAAGCCACAAGAAGGTTGAAATGATTTATATCTTAACAACCACATTTTTTATAGAACTCCAAAACTGAGCTGTTTACGTTGTTTTCTGAAGAAAATGATGGAAAGGTGACCAGCTCTTTTCATTCCCACATGAAGTTATCGTATCCTGTAATTAAGCCTATTGTTTTGTAACGTTCTCCTTGACCTTCATGCCCTTGCTGCTTAAGCTCTCTAATAGTATTTAAGGGAATGAGGAGCTAGCAGGTGGGTGGATAGAACTCTGATATAATTTAGGTGATTGGGAGGTGTGAACATTGCATGAAGCCATATATTCAAAACCCAAACAATTCATACTGTATATGTAGGTTAAGAACTGTACCCAAAAATTACCCTTGGTCAAAACTGAAACATTACATATAGTTACATGTATTTTCAGCTAAACAGGCAAATACTATTATAAATGCCAGACCTATGAAATCTTGCAGCCCCCCAAAAATACTATAAGCAAAATCATCATCAACCCCCAAAATACCACTATTTGTAGATTTCAAACCCAAAAATATCCTTCTGACCTTCCCACTTCCACTTTAACACTAGTCCTGCTGAAGACCATTTTGTACAAACCAAAAATGCCCCAACTTTTGAGCCACCTGTCAAAATACCACACTGTGACCATTCAATTTGATTGTATTGAAGAGTAGAAGTTATTGATGTCTATAATTCCTCAAAACTCGCAAGTTGAGAAATTTTCGTAAAGTTTGAAACTTTGATGTTTGAAAACGTAGCAGGACAAGAGTTACATGTAATAATGAGAGTCCAAGGCCAGAAAAGGGGGAATTGTAGGAAGGGGGGCACTTTTATTAAGTTTCAGGGAAAAATATAAAAGGAAGTAAAGTCTAGAGTAGATCTACATCAGGAATAAAATGAGAGTAATAAATTAATAAAGATAGTTTGACAACATTAATTAGTTAGGGATGTGATAGTTTGGTGTCTAATGAGTAGCAGATAGTTACAGGATGTTGAAATAAAAAAGTGGCAGTATAATAAAAGTAATTTCTTCTGATGGAACACACATTCTGCAGCAACATATTGTGATTTTGTGTTTTAGGTGTTTATTGATATACAGATATAAGATGTAAGATATACGTACAGTAGTGTCACCTGTCAAATTTGAACCAATCAGTTTCCCAACAAACCTAGAGAACTCCACACTCACTGAGTCACTGTTTTGCAAGAGAAAACAAATGAATTATTTTAATTATTACTTTTCTATCTCTCGTGCTGTGGCTATGGGTTTTTAGTCTTAGCATTTTGGAGACAAACATCATGTACTGTACAACATGTACATTTAAACTGTTGTTGAATCAGACAATAAAGATATTAAAACTGTGGTGCATTTTTAAATAAAATTTTTCTGTCATTTCATTCATTAAATGGAAGCGAAACTATGCATAACTACATTTTGGTTGAAGTGGTCAATTGGACTGTGACATATTATGCTCACAAGTGACCATCTGCAAGAACTTTGTTCAGTATTCTTTCTGTATTATTTTGGGTTGAGAAAGCAGCAAACAATTAATCTATTAATCAGCTCTTGCAATGTGTTGCATTCAGGTGTGTTTGTTGATGGTGGAAATTCAATTAGGCCAGATTTTAAAGAAAATTGTTTAGCGTCCACCCATCTCAATTTTTCCAGGTAGGGAGGGCGGTTTTTTTTCATTTTTAATTTTGGCAATGAGGCTTATTTTTTATTAGACAGTGGGGCATCAGTTTGCACCTATTACTGAGTGATTATGAAACAACGATCCCATTGTTTTCTATGAAACCAACAACAACAGTAAGAAAAAAATTAGTTGAAAAGTCTCGTTCACTCATGCATACAGCTTAGATCCTTAGATCTCCACCAAATAAAATACAGTATACTGTAGTTCAGCTTCTGGGAGTGAACTTTCTGCCACACCTCCTAACTGTGTATACTTGAAAAAAATTAAAAAATTAAAAAAAATTGAGGTCAGGAGCATTTCTCAGGTTGGGCGGGGATGCTAAACAAGTAATTTTTTTTATCTGGCCTTACACAACAGTCATTTATTGAGGGATGTCATTGTTTCACAAATCACCAATTGTACACACAATCAGGGTGGTAAAGGGTTTTTTTAGTGAGTCATGGACGTTTGCCTCATTTTTTTCTTGAGATGATAAGTGGGTATTTATTTTCATGTGAAAAGTACATGTACTGTCAGTGGTATTTTAATTTTCGTGGTTTGGGCATTTTATTTTTGTTATTTCAACATGATCGGTATCCCCCTCCTGACCACCTGCACAATTGGTATTTTGTGAAACAGGGACTTCTTGTGTTCTATGTGGTATAAAAGAAGCACAGACTTTGAGATGCTAAACTAAACAGGGTTTGTCAGTTTCTATTTTTTTTGTTTTTCCCTTAGTCTTGTTCTTCTTTCATTTCATTTCACAAATTACCATAAGCCTTGCATACCAAGCATGCCTCCCCTGACCCTCAACTATTCAGTGTTGGTTGTACCCCCAAGGGATTTTCATGATAATAAAAATTGTCATTCATTTGATAAATAATTCTGTTTTGTTGTACTTCTTCAGTTATTCAATGCCATCTTGCGTCAAGAAGTTGCCTTCTTTGACACCAACAGGTGAGTGCTCCAAATTTAATAATACATTCCGAATTTAAGCAAGTCATGCACCTACAAACCTGCCTGTTATTGAATGCTTTGGAGTAGGCCAATTGCTGGAAAACTTCAAACTTTAGATTTCAATTAAGGTAACATACATGTAGGTAGATAGCACTATACACATATAGCTGTACATATGCATGTAGCTACTGTAGTGTGTCAAGATAATGCAAGTGATCGAAGGTTTTCTTTGACAGTAACTTTCTAGTTGACAGCCAGAGTTTCTTGCCAATTTCTAAGAGAGAATTCCAATATTAAACTTATTTGTTACATTAGAAACCATGATGATACTATAAGCTGTAACTTGGACTGCAGGTGTCTATACACATTAAGCAGAGTATGCCAGTCTGTCCAATGAGGTTTGTTTGGCTGACCGTTTATGGTTAATGGTTGGCCGGCCGACAGAAGCCAACTGTTCACGACTATAGCCAACCGTCCACTCCATCATGGGGACCAAGAGGGCCGACCATGACTTATTATGACTGACTTTGGCTGACCGTGGCCAGTCATGCAACTCATAAATCTACCCAAACTCACCAGGCCGACTGTGGCCAATCCACATGGCCAACTCTGGCTGACCACAAATAGGCCACAAAAACAAATCTTGTTAACGATGATCAATTGACAATCGACAGTGTTACACTTACTTAGTAGTTGATAATTGAGAAGAACACCTGTTTGAAATTGAAATTATTTCAGTACATTAGTGAACATTGGTGTGGGAGTACTAGTGGTTCTGTAAAATTTTCTGATGAAAATTCACAAAACCTGGCCACTAAACAACTGTTACTTCTTGTAAACCACTTTCTTTCAAGTGACTCATTCCCAGTCTTTTCACAGTTGTTGAATTTTTTGCTGCACTAGTTTCCAGGTTCAGCCCTCTCTCTGTCACTTACATAATCTAAAATTGCCATCATTAGTTTGATTACTTGTTCAGTTGCTTCAAAGCCATGTTGATTTCATTCATCGAAAGATGTGCTTCTTATCTAAAAGTAACCAACATAAATACTGCAACTACTTCAAGTTCTGCCTGTACAAGATTGTACAAACAAGAGAAAGTTTTGTCCCTCAGCTTCAAATAACAAACTGACATTAGGATTGAACACCTAGTACTGTTTCAAGTTATGTCAAGACATGCTTCAAATACAAGAATTAAGCTACTGATATCTAAAACCAGCAACAAAGTGATAAACTAAGGTTTATAACTTGGCTGACCAAAATGGACAGTCATCCTCGGTGTGTCAAAAACACAAGGCCAAGGAAAGTAGCCAACCATGACCAACTGCAGCTGGCCAGTCTCGGTCAGCCGTCTTCTCCTCATCAGACAGAATGGCATACCCTCAAATTTTTCATGTCTGACAGTCCTGCTGATTTTCATTCATCTCTGTTGCATATCAAAATTAATGGAGGGGTGCATAGTTCACCCCCTTAGGCTGTGAGAGTTAAGAAAATCCCAAATTGGGTAAGTTTAACCTAGGATGATCATATAATTTTCTTTCTATGCACTGCAGGACAGGGGAGCTGCTCAACAGACTTTCATCTGATACCCAAGTGATACAAAACTGTTTAACCGTAAGTGTATTGAGTATCAAAACACATTTGATACTTTAACTTGAAATACCTGTACATGTTAGTACAGAGTAGTTTTCACACATTCTGACTGGCTATTCAAACTCAGTCTAACATTAATTTTAACAGTTATTCTCCAAATGTCAAAGTGACTAATGATTGTTGTCCACTGAGCCACAGATGCAACATTTAAGGTGAATAATATACATTGCTGGGCACCAGCACTGGGGAGAATAATTGGGTTAGCATTTGCCAAACAATTCATTAGCAAATTATAAAAATAGTGCAAATAGTAAATAGTAAGAACTGCGGTACTTGCTTCCATTTTTAGAAAAATCCAGTTGAGAAACATATATTTTTTGTTTTTACTTGGCCTTAGGCCATCCCCACTTATGTTTCTTGTTGTTGACTGACCCTATTTTTTTGAGATTTTGCAAAATGAAAAAAGAATAGGAGGTAAACCCATACCAAACTGACAAGCATATTAAAAGGTGTTTAAATTTAAGTGCAGGTGTCTTTACATGTATTTAATATGAATATATATTGCTCAATTATCTACTCTGAAAATACAATGCATTTATGATGTTGAGAATAAAGTTTTGGGTTTGCTGTTCATGTGCGAACCAGATCATGATCCATGCCACAACATAAATTATTTTGTGTTTTCAGCACCTGCAGTGTTATGCTTTTGGACCAATGGAATAAATTTGTAACTAGCCGAGTGCATTGGGAAACAGCATCCAAAAATGTCATTCGTACAGTATAGTGAGCAAAATACCCCCACAGATCCTCTCAGAATACAGGAATGGCATTTTAAACAATGAAATATTATTCTATCAGTGGGACAGTTTTCTGTGTTTCTTTTCATCTAAAACCTGAAGTTTCTTCATTTTTTTACTTCTGTTCACTGGTTTGATATTTGCTAATACAAGTACATTATTTTATTCTCTTCAGTGTGTCAGAGAATAAATTAATGCTCACTATTTGCTTCTTTGTAGTTCATATTATTGCAATAAAATTATTACCCCTTGTTACAAACTTGTATAAGACTTGGCATATGCATTTCTAAACTATATTCTTTTCAAATTTAGGTCAATGTGTCAATGCTTTTCCGATACCTCGTACAGATTCTGGGCTCTTTGATCTTGATGTTCATACTCAGCCCCAAACTTGCAGCTGTGTTGATCTCCATTGTCCCCATTGTGGGAATTGGCGCACAGATTTATGGTATGTTATTTTGATAAATTATACATAAATAAGTAAACTAATATTTATTAATGACCTATTAAATGAAATATATTTGTTGATCTCCATTGTCCCCATTGTGGGAATCGGTGCACAGATTTATGGTATGTTCTTTTGATAAATTATATATAAATAAGTAAACTTGTATTTATTAATGACCTATTAAATGAAACATTTTATCACAATTAGTTTCAATTTATATTTTTAAAAGTGCCATAGTTTTAACCAGCTCGTTATTCACTAATTTGTCTTGTCAATTGGTCAGTAAATAGTCAACTGGAGTGCATCCAGACAGTTATAACAATGGCTGAAAATATTTTGTTGCCATGGGAATGTGACATTTAGTTTGTCCCCCCTGGCTTGTGTAAGATTATTAAAAATCAGTAAAATGACGAAGCATATTTTGAGTGGTGTACTGAAAAACATGTTCATAAATAAAAAAATCTTCCTAAAATATTCTTATCCAACATTATTGGAAGTTCAACTCTGCTCAGTCTCATATATAATCCATCCATTGTTTTAATCATGGCAAGCCTGATTTTGTGATGAAAAGCTATGGAACCATTTAACTATACGTTCTGCTGGTAATTATACCAGATACTATAATACTTACTATAATATGTCAGGTAATACGTATGTGCAAGGATTGCATTGGAATTACATCTCGTAAAACGTCTTACTATGTTGTGCCAGGTAAGTATGTGCAAAGACTACAGTATAGTTACATGTACAATGTCCATCCTGATGATAATCTGTATTTTATGTGCGTACATGTGCAAAGATTACTGTGTACTTACATTCTCATAGTCATCTTACTACAGTGGAACCCCGACATAACGATCCTCGATATAACGATATTCCCGGTATAACGATGAATATTCTATGTCCCGGCAAAAGTTACGGTAAAATGTATGGGACAGAACCCCGATATAACGATCTTCGA
>JANRMR010188902.1:0-10879 GCA_025434825.1 Bergia sp. 'catenularis'
AACGAGATAATTCAAGATTCAAAACCACCAACAACAAATCTCCGCGTAAAACCACACAAACTATCATCGTTCCGGGCAGGAACACAGATTTGAATTTCAGATTCCCGAGCATGCGCAGAACCGTGACTAAGCCATTTAAACTGCTCATTCGCTTATGGAGACAACCGCTGTTCATCGATTGTTTTTTGACGTCTCTGATTGGCTCGTGCATGCGACCTCACATCGAGTTTTTTAGTATCAAATTCAAACTGCTCTACGCAACCCTCGAGATAGTTTTCTTTCAAATTTGTTGTATATATCTCGCCACAATATTCGCTAAATTTGCTTTACGTGAATCCGTCGAATTCTTTGACAAGTTTGGTGCGTGTCTCTAACTGAAAAATTCAGCGAAACGCATATTACTGTAACTTTCCAAAAAGGACCACGAGAGTTCGATAGGGAGATTGAAGATTGGAAGCAAACAAAATACAGGAACCGCATGGAATTGAGAAAACAGAAACATTTAGGATAAAAACTTGTTGTTTTAATACATTTTGCAATCACACTTGACGGAACCATGTTTTTTTTGTCGGTAATTTATATTTTTGTACCTGTTACCACAATGCGTTGCACGAAGCCATCTTTTACGGCAAATTATGTTTTTTAAAGATAACCACGCAAACAATAGTTTTTTTCAAGCTACAAGAAATAATTCGACGATTCCATGTCAATCAAATACATGAAAGAAGATAAAAAGTAATATGAGCTGGACAAACGAATCAAGTGTGTCATAAACAGCAGCAATTCCGGTTAGGGTCTTTTCCTTTTAAGGCTGTTAAGTTGAAACACGATTTGTTTAGGACAAAAAAACTAGAGCTAACTAAGATTTTCTTTTTCTCGAAGGATTGCAAAACCAGTAGTATTGTCAAAATTATTTTAGAACTACAGCACGCAAAAACAGCAACCACGCGATCCATGCGGTTAACCTTCGAACGTCGAAGGGGGGGGGGAGGTCGAATTGACCTAAAACTCAAAGATTTAATGCAATCAAAATGAAACTTGCAGTACCTATAGTCCGATTATGAACACATCTTTTGACGTTAATTGGATGACGTCATCATTTATAATGTATGCAAAATGAATTATGCAAATTTAGATTTGCATCAAAAGCTGGATATTTTCTGATAAAATTTGTTCTAATTTGTTCTTTTTCTTTTTATTCTTGATGTTCTTTTCTTATAGGAGACTATACTTATTTAATGAAAATTTGCCGCAATTTTGCAAAAAAAATTCCAAATCCAAGTTGGCGGCCAAGACAACAGATTTTGTTTGTGAAACGACTGTTGTCATAGCAGCAGTTATCAATTAAAACTTCTGTAATGTAAATTAATTAGCTAACCCAAACCTGTTAACATGGCAAAAGTCAATCTTTGATGTGTAAACATATGGAAAATGTATGGGGGGGGGGTCGATTGACCTCCCTCTCCCCCTTCGGTTAATTTGTTATGAAAAACACCTTGGTCTTCCCAAGGGGTAATTGGTTTACTAACTTTGTAATTGCACTTTAATTTATTTTGTTTGTCCTGAATTACGAACTAACTGCACTTTTCCTAACCACTAGTGGGTATCAATAACTTTTTTGATGTAAATGACCAAGTCGCGAATTTAAAACTCCATCTATTGGATTTGCAAAAAATAAGAATCTGTACGGGGTTTACGGCTTCTTTGCTTTGCATAATTCATTAAGAATTGGATTGTGAAACAATTGAAAAATAAAGTTAGCTCGACAATGGAAGTTTTATTTGATCATAAAAATTAGATGGTTATTGCTAAGAATCGTCAAAACAACCTTTGAATTGAGCCTTGCAGCCAAATTTTGCCCCGCGCCCCATGTCAATGTTTTTGGGGCATGTACAGTGCAATTACTCAAATTCTCACAGTTTACCAGTAAAATATAATATAAGTAACATATGGTGTTGTTTTAGTAAATAAGTTGACAAACTGTTAAAATTTGTTCTGCACCTTAGTAAACCGTCACCAGTTTGAATAATTCATTGGTGGACATTCGAAAGGTGCTACTCATTCTCCGTTATTCAGTTTTACAGTTTTAAAGGGGCTCTTTTTACGTTGTTTATGCAAAGGGTCTTAAAGAAAATATTTTTATCCACTAAATCGCCAATGTTCAATCACTTCTGCCAAGGTTTTATGCATTTTAAAGAAACTGACACTTTGTGTTCCTACCCTGGGTGCCAGAGGTTGGACTCGCTCATTCGAGAGCCGGCGAAGCTGGGTGAGCGAGCGTGAGGCCCGAAGGGCCGATCGCGAGTTGAACCTCTGGCAAGGAGCGCACGATCGTTAGAAGTCGCCGAGCCAATGTTGAGACGGTGACTATCATCTAGTCCAGAATATGGACTAGAACGGTGATTGGATAAGCGATAAACACTTTCTAAAACTATCCCGCATTGGCTGCTAACAATACGAGCCATACCACTATAACGTGAACTGAACATGGCCGGAAAACCAGGTGAAGCGTAATTTTGGCTGTTGCTACGCTGCTGATAGAAAGAAACAGCTCAATTTACAAACATTCATGATTTATTCATTTTCAAGAAGGACGTGTTTGCGGTCCTCCCAATATTGTTTGAGAGTCATACATGGCGGTTCGGTTTCGGGAGATCATAATTTTTCATATCGTTACGGAAGTTATTAGTAGGATTAGTGCACGAGGACTGAAAAACTACATTTCCAAGCCTGTAATGATTGTCATTTGATCGTTGGTTTTGCTCGAGGCTCGCCTGAGGGAGTGTAATTCACGAGGAATACCAGCAGCAAGTTTGTCATGTGTCAATCAAAAGTGATCAAAGTTCATCTGGAACAGTAAAATCGTGCGCTCCTTGCCAGAGGTTCGACTCGCGATCGGACCTTCGGGCCTCACGCTCGCTCAGCCGGCTTCGCCGGCCGTCGAATGAGCGAGTCTAACCTCTGGCACCCAGGGTATGTGTTCCGGCCCGGAACATAAAAATTGATAACTACAATCCAACTTAATCGCCGCCTAAAACTGGCATCTCAACAGTTACTGCAGATAGATATTTTGGCTTGAAACAGTTTTTTTTGTCATAAAATCCCAGAGCATGCGCAAAACCGTGAAAGAGCCCTTTTAACGAGTCAATCGCAGACCTGTTCACAAAATAATGCCTTGTGGCTAAATGGACCATTGAAGGAATAAGTTATCACAAAGACGGTTAAAACTTAACGTTGAGAACTTTCAGCACCTTTTGTATCGAATTTTTGAAATTCATGTAACCCCAAGGGGTTGCAATAGGTCTGAGCTTGGACGGTACACGTGTATAGAGTAGCTGAACTTGTTGTTCTTGTTTCAGTTTCAAAAACAAAATACTCTACACTTAATTGTTTCTGATGTAAGAAGTTCAAAATATCGCTTTATCTTTTTATACCACTGTATTTTCTATATTCTTATGTTTTCGTTATCATGCTGCACGTATAATCAAATTCGGTGCTGTAATTCGGTCAGGAATAAGTTTGTTCATGCTAATTTAAAAATCAAGGGACAGTTGTTACAAGAGCTCCATACTTACTTGTCTTTCAGTTCTTTAATTTTCTTTTTCCTTTTGAAAGGCTGACAAAGAAGAAATCAAAGAATTGTCATAACTTTTTGTAAGCTTTCTATGCTGATGCCACTTAATACGAAGATAAATGTAATGCTAACGAAAGTACCAACAAATAATATATGTTAGACTACACTTCAAAACTGGCATTAATCCATCTTAAACCAAGTTTCAAGTAAATGTACCAGAAAATTAAGTAAACTTTCTCAAGTGAATGCCAGGTAAATTTCTTCAGTTTGTTTAGGTGTGAAGTCTTTTAGTACTGTCAACATCCAGCAAAAGTCTCATCTGCACAGAAAATGCTGATGACGAAGTCTAACTCACGTGAATTTTTAAAAAAAAAAGTTCTTCCAATGTAGCAAGGTAAACGGTCTGTTAAAGTGCAAATAATATCAAACATATAATATTATATATAATATTATCAAACTTTGTTTTACAAGGGAACATATACGTTTGAGAGAAGCAGGCGTAGCTCAGTTGGTTAATGCGCGGCCTTCGGAGCTGGAGGTCCCCAGTTCGATTATCGCTGACTCCAACGTCTGCTGGGATGTGTTAATTAGGTGATAATTATCCCCTAGGGACAATTGGAATGTGATAATTAGGTGAATGAGAAAAACAAGAATGTTAATTACCCCCTTGAGGATATGCCTATTGTAGCAAGGTGATAATTATACCTTGTGGATCTGCCTTGGAGATATGTCTATAAAGTGGAATGTATGGCATCCATACTAAAGAATGTCATCCATACTAATGAGCGTCATCCATACCCAATGAGCGTCATCCACACTAATGAGTGTCATCCATGCTAATGAGTGTCATCCATACTAATGAGTGTCATCTATACCCAATGAGCGTCATCCATACTAATGAGTGTCATCCATACTAATGAGCGTCATCCATACTAATGAGTGTCATCCATAAGTAATGAGCGTCATCCATACTAATGAGCGGAATTGCAATGTGTGGCACATATTTATGATGAGAGGAATTGGATTGTGTCATAACAATTATACAAAATAATAGTTTAGGCAAAGGTTTCTATTTCAGTTGGTGAAGGACGTTTCTGAAATTGCCATTCTAACTTACAATAGAGGCAAGGCTTCTGAGCAAGCAACTTGTTTGTGTTTTTAAATCAGATAAATGCTGTCGTGACAAATGTAAAAGCCTAAAGAAGCCAAACGCGTTCATTTAAAATCAACAAACTGTGACACTCTTTCAAAATATGCAACCGACGGCACAAAAAGACAATGACAGTTGAAAGTTTCTTTACAAAGATTTGAATCAATTGTCTATGCAATCCTTTCTTTCTTAAGAATTCCGAAAGGATGAGGCGCGCCAGAACTACTTTCGCTTCTATACGTTTATTCATGATTCAAGTATAATAAAATGTGGCCCTGGTCGAGATGTGTTACAGTTAACCAATGTTTGAAAGACAAAAAAGAAAATTCACTGAACCGTTTTATTATCTTTTGGAACATTTAACCAGATTTGAAAGGCAAAAAGAAAAGTCACTGAACAGTTTTATTATCTTTTAGATTATTTAATCAGATTTGAAAGACAAAAAGAAAAGTCACTGAACCGTTTTATAATAATTTTCTGAACCGTTTTATAATAATTTATAATAATTTCGCTCATTAACATTCCTCTTTTTCTAATTAATGTAGATGCAGCAGATCCACAAGGTATAATTGTCACCTTGCTATAATATACATATCCTCAAGGGGGTAATTAACATTTTTGTTTTTCTCATTCATACGTATAACACGTCCCTAGGGGTAACTATCACCTAATTATCACATTCCAATCTTTCCTAGGGGTAATTATCATCGAATTAACACATTCCTAACATTCTTAACATTCCTGTTTTTCTAATGGGGGGGTATTACTACTATTATTCAAAAGCTTTGTAACACGATTAAAATGATACCCTAAAATTACATTTTGCTCTAAGAAGATTATTTCATTTTGCAATAAACATTTTATTATTTTTGCTTTAATCTCATTCCCTTTTGGGGCCATTATTACATTTTCAACCGTAAATTATTAAGTGCAGTATATCTAATCAATTGATAACCGCCACACTTTTGTTTCATAATGTAACATGGTAAAGCCCAAGCTTTGTATCACTTTTTTCTTTTGCTCAGATTATGTCGGCCTAGTACTTGATAATTCTTGGAGCTTGCTTGAAGATGATCATAGAAATCACAATTTTCCTTAATCTTAAAAGCGAGGGGATACTCAAATTTATCCCTCCCACGGATCTTACCAAACAAATGAAGCTTTTAAACCCTTGTCTCCCTACGAAAAATTGTAATGTCTCTCCAAAACGATACGAGCTATCTTTTTAAAACTTTCTGACTTTTCCTAGAATTTATATATGGATAATTTCAAATCAAACTGTTGAATACGCGGCCTTCCTCAAAGCCAAAGCAACTGCATTTCCGAATGATACTTTTTACAAAAAGCTAACCTTGTTTTTAAAAAAATGAAACATAGTACGGTATTTTTTTAAAAAAAATTGTAGATCTACTTGACCCAAGACCATTTCTGATGTCTTAGCAACTTTCAAACCAATTAAGGCAATTTTTTGACCTTAAAAAATCTAAGGTGCTGTGAAGATGCAGTCTGCGGAAAGATAAATTTTAGACTAATAAACATACACGTAGTACGCTCATACAACAAAGAAAAATTCGAGGAGAGAAGAGGGGGGTTGGGGGAGGGGGAATTCGGCCCACTCCCTCAAGCGAATTATCTCCTAGATTAAAAGTTGAAACAGATCCCCGCAAAGTTAGCTCAGAACCTAACTTGTTAATCCAACGTACCTTTCCTTGACATTTCAAATTCTGAGTGAGAGGAATTTCTGAATTGATTCTTACTGAACAGTTTCTGGTTCGCTATGTTAAACACTTACCTTGGTCAGGCGACACAAAGTTACTGTAAGCTTTGCGTTGTCCCTTTCTGTTGTATCGCTGCAGATACTTCTAATCCGAAAGTAAAGGGAAACGTCCTCTGGAATACTTTCGAGATTATGTTTCACTTTGAACACTTCCGCAACGCCGTCAGAAGTCCTTTGTATCTTTCTTGCATCGATTAACTGAAAAGGAACTTTATGTAATTAATTTTTTTTTTGTGAGGGACCGACCCTTATTTATTAGTAGGGTCTACTGAATTATATGGGGGCCATATAATTCCTAGCTACGTTTTTTGGGAAGGGGGTCATACAATTTTAAGACCAACTTTGATAGGAGTTTCAATTTTTTGTTTTGCAAACTAAAACAACCGCACAATCAACTTAAATCTGCAGTCCTTCTTTTTCATTTTTGGTAAAGTTGAAGTTCACCTGAAGTTTACCGAATGCATCGTTCAGGGCACATGTGAAGAAGAGTATGAAAAGCGCTGGGACGAGCACACATCCTTGTTTGACGCCATTGTTGATATTAAATGGAGCTGTTGTTTTGCTGCTACTAAGGACTGTACCAGTCCTACCGGAAACCGAACTTGTCCAGAATGGACCAAATTGCTTTCCTTTTGACAGTGCCAAAAGCCTTCGTAAACAAACACTGCATATAAATCCATCTGCTGTTCGTTGCACCTTTTTCTGTATCTGTCTTATGGTGAAGATCATGTTGATGTTGCCGCGACCCGGCCTGAGTTCACTTTGACCTTCCGGTAGTTCTTCTGGCACCAACTAGGCGATTTGCAATCAGTCTTGTAAGAATTTTCCCTGTAATTGCCAGGAGAAAGAAACCGCGGTGGTTGTCACAATTTGCTTTGTTCCCTTTGTTCTTGTAGTGGGAAACAGTAGTGGCGTTTCTTAAATCAACACGCAACGATTCCCCTTTCCAAATGTTTGTAAGAATGTCGGATAATGCTTCAACGGCGCCAGGACCTCATGCTTTGTAGACTTCGGCTGGAATACCATCTGTTTCCGCTGCTTAAACGGATCTAGTTTTTGACTGATAGCTTTCTTTTTCTCTTCCATTGTTTGGAAGAAGGCCACGTTCCTCTATAACTGGCCTCTGGGGGATAATATCTAGAGCTACTGGTCAACAGTGGAGTTCCTATTAAGGAGGGTGTGGAAATATTCCCTCCAACTTTCTGCAATACTTTATCCTTCAACAAAGTGAAGCTATCAGATGACAATGGAGTTGTGGTACTTAATTGGTCTCTTTAGTCTGTACAAAGCCCTGACAGCAGTAAAGAATGCCTTGGAGTTATTAATATCCATAGAGCGCGGGACCTCGTCTATCTGCGTTACGATCCCACAAACTGTCCTGCATTTTACTTAATCCCTCCTCTACCTTGCTCTGGATGAACTTAAGAACGATCTTTCTTAAAAGTGTAGTTTGGATCTTTGGTATGATATTTTCTTTTTATTCCTTTATGTACATACCATAACATGATATTAGTAAGAAATTTCTTTATTTTCTCCTTTTATCTACTTCATACTGATTAATGTGATCTGTTTATTACTTTGATCCATATTAATTGTAAATATTATATGTACGTATTGAATTAGACTTAAATTCTGAATCTGTAAGTGTCCATAGTGCTTTTGTGTTGGGCAATAGTCTACTGTATTTGTGTTTTCGAAACTTATTTAATTATCATTATTCCTGAATAGATGCGCTTTTTGAATAGATGCATCACATAATCCTAAAAAGAAAGTAAGATCCCACACTTGATGCCATTCAGGTGCATTAACCATCAAAAGTGTTTTTTTAAAAGGTGTACTTATAATGCAAAATATTACTGTTAACAAGCATTTTTCTTGCTTAAAACATAAAACACCCAATATATGGGTCTCGCAAGTAGCTTCCTCCCCCAATTGTTTTGTCTGGTACGAGACTTATTTCTGTGATCTCGATCCCCTTTTTCCAATATTGTCACACATTTTCTAAGTTCCATCATCAAATCTTGGTTTGAAGACGTCTTCTCCCTCTTTCGAGTCACATTCACCAATGAAAGACGTCGATTTATCAAAAAATCAAATCGTAAAAGGGTACAATAGCATGTGTACAATGAATACAGCAAATGATGGTACCTGTTAGATCGTACAGCTTTTCATGGCCGCCATCTTGTTTGAAAACATTGAAAATACATTTGAATTTACAAATTTATGATTTTAATGCAAAACCAGTGAGAAAATTTTTGTTGAAAAAAAACTGTGAAAAAATATTTGGCGTCTCTGAAAAAGTGGTTGCCATGGCAACGGCTTAATCAAGCGGCACAAAAGCGACACGTCAAACGATTCCCCAATACATTTTGGGAAAAATCACCAAATTTCGTTGTCAGATCTACAATGGCTGCTTAGCTACAGTGGCTTGAATTTGGCGCGAGAACTTTTTGCCTTGAACTTTCTAAGGGGATCCGAGGGCATGCTTCTCTGGAAATTTTTGAATAGTTTCGTTGTCCAGAAGCCATTCATGCATTCTGAGATTATTTGTGAGTTTATTTGGCTCACTAAGATGACATTTTTTTGAGGTTGTTTCCGATATACTCGGAAAGTTAAAAATGTATTTCATTGGTCCAAAAACATATTGCTGGCGCTGAAATTTCAATTTTATGTTGTATCATTGATGATCCTGTTCGCACATGAATAGCGAGCCCAAAACTTTTATTTTTAACATTATACACGCATCGTATTTTAAGAGTTGATAATTGAACAATGCACTTGTTATCTGAGTCTGTCTTCAAGGTTGGCATTACAATATAAGTTCAAATATCCTAATTGTACTACATCATGTAGACGGTGTGGATTACGTCAAAATGTAAAGCATAACAAACTGCTGACAAAAAAAATACCCCTCCCCCTCCCTTCTCCACCGGCCCTGAATTATTATCGCTTTGTCATAGATCATTGACACATTACTGGTTGAGCGCTGAGATCAAATTTATTGCTGTTTGTTTAGCCAGTTTCAGTAATGGTGGTTGGTGTTCTTTAATGCTTTGCTTCGGCATCTTTGAACATTTGGCATTAGGTTCCAAGTGCTCCAGGGAAACTGATTAAACAAACGTGCTTGAAGCTCCACAGTCTAAGACCAAATGTGTTTGTCAATCCACTTCAATATACACTTCCTTCAAACCTAAAATCCCACCCAGCGTATCTCTATTATATCAATTTTTCGAATTGCTTCATTTTTAACAACTACACAAGATATTAGTGACTGCAAGACAGGAGTTCATTAATAAAAGTTACCGTTTCCGGAGGTTCAACCTTCGTCCTCTTGCCGTAAGGATCGCCGTTCGCCCTTTCGTCCCCAATTGACGCCTCTATTTTCACACCATCACTGCTATTAACATACAACGGACTGCTGTCTGTCAGGTAATGATCCTTATACCTTTCGAGCACCACCTATTACACAAAACATGTCACTCTTAGAAGTAGACAAATGGTGTAGACAAACTGAAACAAGTTAAGGTTAGAGTCCGCAATGTTCCTAAACATTTAGGTCTTCAAAGGGAATTTCTGGTGGGAATTTCTTTGAGCCACTAACAATATCAGTTACGCCAGCCTTCTTCACGTGAAATCTTTGCAAATTAACTTTATTGATCACAAGACAAGATGCGATGTGGAGCTTTCCAGTGAATAATTTATAGTTTATGGCTACACATAAACTGTCAATGTTGTTGATTATGCTTATCAAGTGTTTTGTGAATTAAACTTTTTCCGTAGTATTTAATTTCGCTAGTGTAAATTTTGTGAGGATTTTTATTCGCGAGGCTTTAAATTCGCGTTTTTTTAACAACCGCAAAAAAGTCACGGAATTGAGGACGCGTGAAATAACGTACGAATAAGGTATTATATTTCATTCGAGATAAGAGAACGTGCTGGATATCAGTCAATAAATCGGAGATCTAAGCATTTGTTACTGTTTTCTGAAGATACTCTGTTTCTTGACATTTTCAGCTACGTTCTGTATAATTTGAGTGAACGTAACTATGACTTAAGTACATCCAAACAGAAGGCGACATTGACAGCGAAGAGATTGACGTGACGCCTGATGGGGCTGTTTTTTTAAAATTTAAACACAATAAAAATATTTGAACTTTATATAAAACAAATACGCATTCAGTGCTCGACTAAACAATGTCGAAATTACATACATAGGTCCAATAAATAGCCAAGAAAGCCTTTTTCCTCGCCCAACGAAAGTACTCGTTTAGTTACACTACCGCCGCCGAGCGCATTTCTTTATGTCGTTGCTGCTCTTTCTGCTAAAGTACTCGTCATGTTTATGCTTCTCGACGACACAATTTTGTCGGGCCGCGTT
>JANRMR010188924.1:0-10876 GCA_025434825.1 Bergia sp. 'catenularis'
ACTCTTGTAGTTGTTCCAATCAAGCTCTTTGTTTGTTCTTCGAGCTTTCCGATGTGCATAGTCTCTTTCTCTCATGAATGAGATTTTTAATTTCACTTGATAGCCATGGTGTTTCTCTACCTCGCACCTTCTTATTAATTAAAGGCGCGTGCTTGTTTGCCACTTGTGTAAACTTTGTCTTAAAACTGGTCCATGCCTCATTTACATCATCATTTCCAGTCGCAGTATTCACAGAGTCCCACGGGATATCTTCTAAATCTTTATTGAAACTGGTGGCATTATATTTAGCATACTTTCTGCATTTAATTATTTTTGGCTTGAACTTCGCACGCAGCTGACCATGTCATCATAGCAAAAGGCGGTGCGGATAACTTTTACGTGGGAAATATTCTTCGGTTGAGAAGTTGCGATGATTTCAATTATTGTTTGAGAGTCACGGGTGGTCCTTCTAAGCTCTTTCATAAGCTGTGAAAAGTTCATTGATCGAAAAATGCCTTTGAGTTTCTTTGTCTCAACGTGGCATTTAGCACCTGTCATAAAATTACAATTTAAATCTCCCATGACAATAACCTCTTTCTCTTCCGCAGAGGCAATTTGCAAAACTTCTTCTAAATTTTCCATGAAGTCTGCATCCCGAAAATCTGAACCGTCGGGAGGGCGGTATATTGTTCCCAATAAAATTCCCTTTGAATGAACGAACAACAATGAGAACTGTGCGCACCATGGTCTCGGCCCTCAGGCGAGCCAAGTTGAACAGATTTTCGTCACTTCTGGTCTGTAAGTAGACATCTTTTGCAGAGTGTCTGAAACCGAAGTTCAGCAGCAGCGAAAAGAAAATGTGTAACGAAGTTGGTGCAAGGACACATCCTTGTTTTACGTCGTTCTGAAATGTGAAAGGCTTTGAGGTTTCTTATAGTAGCTGACCACACCGTGCATGCTGTCGTGAAAAGAGGTGATAATGCTGATCAACTTTGAGGGACAACCAGTCTTGTTCTAGCAACTGAAACAGACCTCTCCTACTCACGAGATCAAAAGCCTTTGTAAGTTCGATGAAGGCGATGCGGTAATGCTGAGGTGATAATGCAGATCAACTCTGGGGACAACCAATCTTGTTCTAGCAACTGAAACAGATCTCTCCTGCTCACGCGGTCAAAGTCTCTGTAAGATCGATGAAGACGATGAATGATAGCTTCTGCTGTTCTCGGCGTCTTTCCTGGAAATGACGTACAGAGAAAATAATGTCAACTATGGATCTCGCAGATCTGAATCTGGTTAGATGCATATCGACGAGGACTTTACCACTTGGGCGAAGACTTTTCCTACCATGTGCTACAAGGAGGTACCCGGCAGCTGTTGCAATCACGGCGGTCACTCTTATTTTTATACAGAGAGACGATCTTGGCATTGTGCATGTCCTGAGGTACCTTGCTTTCTCTCTAGCAGAGGCATAAAAAGTTGCAGCAGAGCTGGCTTTCTGCATTTGACAATGGCTTTAGTTAGCTCTTCCGTGGAGCGTTCGGAGTTCAGCTCTTCTGGAACAGGTAATCTTTAAAAACGTCGAGTGTTTCTTGGGTGACGGAGTTATCTCTGGAGTAGAAGTCTTGCTGGTGTTCAACCCAACGTCCTATTCGCTTATCTTTTTCTGTAATCATTTATTTTTGATTTCAGAGGCACAGACGTCTGTATTTGGTTTGCCTGTGGTTTGTCTGATACCCTCACACATGTGCCTGATGTTGCTGGTGTCCGATGCCTGCTGGATGTTATTTGACAGTTGAGGCCAGTAGTCATTTACGCAATGACGTGGGGTATGCTGAGCCTTGCTGCAAGCAGCTTTTAGTGCTTGCTAGTTTTGCTGACTTAGATCCCACTTGTATGTAATCACTCGACGTTGATTACCGGTTCGAACATAGAGATATTAGCCTCAAACCAGTCTGTGTTCTTGCGCTCCTCCTTGTCATAGGTCGTGACTGCGGCATTATAGACGTTGTGTCGAAGGGAGTTCCATCTGTCTTTTACAGACTGTGCTTGGTCGCTAGTCAGGGTCCCCTCGAGCCGCTCTACGATTTCTTGGTTTTTATCTGGATAGGCAGACTTGTTGATGTTGCCTCTCGGCTGACATTTGTTCTTAGAGTAGTGAAGTTTCCTGGAATGCTCTGATGTTGGGATTCTGTTGACGACGCTATAGAGTTGTTTGTAGAACTGGTCTTTGGCTTCGGATGTGGCTTATAGTGTTGATGTAGATGCATACAAGAATTACAAGGCCCTCCAGTGTAGAAACGCGATGGGTGAGGATTCTGTCTGTGCCATCCATAGAAAGTTCGATCGTGCGGAGTAGGGTGTTCTTAACGACAAAAGCAACTGTGGTTTCCTCGGCCCCAATCTGAAGAAGGTAGAGTGGTCCTTCTTTTAGGATCCACTGTCTGAGAGTCGCGTTTTCTTGCGGAGCTGCTATGTCAATGTCCAGTCTGTGCAGCTTAGTGCAGTAATGGACTAAAATCCAACAAAAGTATACATCAGTATGTTGTCGTAGCAACAGCAGAGCCAAATAGAATATCTTTGTGCATGATTTGGGTCAACACGTTTGTATATAGCCATAACATGCCAAAAAATCAAATAATAGAGAGAAATAATTTCGAGTGAAATACCACCTTAATGAATAACGGATTTTGTAGTTGCACTGTAAATGAGGAACCGAATATCAGAAAATAGACTTGTCGGATAAATCTTACAGTAAATTTAAAGATAAATAAGAACCGATTCTACTAAATTACAAATCGTTAAGATACAAGGTTCATTGTTATGTTACAGTATCGGTTTATGGTTGTGTTTAGGTTATCTTCATCATCGTCATCTTGGAGAGGATTTAACATTATCCCAAAGTTTTTGTGTAACGTAGCCTCACTCCCGTGCCATTCGGTCATTTCTATTGAGACGCCGTGGAGAAAGGATATCATTTGGCGTCGCTAAAGATAATGGATGCTGTGACGGACGAGCATGTTGAGCTGGAATCATTTCGTCGTAACCCTTTAATATACCTTCACTGCATAGATCTGACCTCCAAGTTCCAAGTTGCTGTTTCTAGATTTCCAAGCACTAATTTTCTCAAAATAAAAGCTCACTTCTAGAAATTGAGAAAAGCTTTTTTGGACAAATTAAATTATTGGTAAGCACGTATTTGTCACTACTGCAAACTGACAAGACAGTGAACTGAAATCTAGCAACAAGAATTGGATGGATTCCATTTCAGAATGTTTATATAGGTGTTACTTATCTGCATTTGCTTTTTTTTATCTTGATTTGTTGTAAACGTTTTGGTACCACTATAAGAAAATTCTTTTCGTCAAGAGTAATTATCGTTACCCTCTTCAAACAATTGTTGTTGACTTCTCTTTTGGGAGACTATCCACAACATAACATTATGTTCATTATGAACAATTTTCCAGAATCACTTAAAACAAAGGCTTCCCATAAATGCCAAGAAACATATAAACTACTTAGCAATAGCGTCTAGACTAATTGGGGAATGGATTGGGAAGAATTTCTTCTGGCTTGTGGAATGCCTGTTAAATGGACTTCTTGTGCCTGGCAGGAAAAACAGACCTAGCACATACAAAAATGGAACTGTCTTCCCGCTGGTTGACTCTCAGTCTTCTCAAACGCAGTGGGTGACTTCTCAGAGGGACATCATCATCAAATCCAGGGCACTCATCAAAGGAAGGAAGTACATCTCTGAATCTTTCATTGGGTGTGCAGTAGTAAAATGGGAGCCCAGAATCAATTATCTTGGTAAACTCCCTTGAAACAAGAACAAAATACTAAATTTTTTACTTCATTTCTTGGTTTTGTCTTTACTGTTCAAAGAGCTTGTGAATATTTGAAAAAGAAATAATACTAACCTATTTTTAACCTATTAAAAAATATTGATATACTCGGGAAGATTATTTGTTGGAGGGATAGCAATGGTAATTGGTGATTAATCAATAGTTTATATTTTAAACTTGTTTTTTTACAACAACTTTCTTCCTTTAATACAACTTTATATTGACAAACTTTCATAGAATTTATTATTTCTGAGATGCAATAAAAAAGGGCTTCCAATTATATTGCATAATAAAGCAAAAATTTCATTCATATCAAAGGAAAAAAGAGGCTTTCATTAACAATCTTATAATTTGTAACATACCGAACATTATTTGGTCAGTAACTCTTGAACTGCTTAAGGGTGAATATGGGCCCCAGATCCCGGTGAGTGATTGAATAGAATGTCTCCAGGTCATCAGTTCCACCAGCACGAGGATGCTCTGCATAACCGATGGTGTTGTCTTGACAGCGGCGAAACTCCTGACTTTCAATGTTAGATGTCACCTCAATCACAGTTTCATGTGAAAATCCTCTGATGTTCTCCACAGGCCTACAATAATGAAAAGCATTTTTAGACATCTAAAAGAAACAACCATTGTGGAAAATGTTGAATTGAAATTCAAAAGTTTGAGGAAGCACTACTGACAAAGCATTTTACAACTAAATTCGAAAGGTTAAACAAGATTGTTGGATAAAAGATATTGAACAGACAAAATAATGCAGAAATTTAGGTCCAGTAGTTTTGAAAAATGTTTTTTGATTGGGAATAATATATAATTATTATAGTTAACATTATCTGTTTCTCCTCATCAAGCTCATCAAGTATCCCACCCTTGTTCTCGAAAAACTAAATAAGGCTAATTGGGGTTTTAAAGCAAGGCAACTTCTTTAATGACTTACATTATAAACTATATAACACAAAAATGCCTGTTCCGACAAGATATAGAAGTGATAAAAAGTCATACACAAGATTTAATATGTTGTTATTGTTTCCATGCCCCTCCCGGTCCCCCTCCCTTCATGCCGATGGCTCTGCTGTGGTTAAGCATGATGCATACACAGAACTGCACTTCACTGTTCTGCCTGGTCAGACATCTGTGCCAAATCGTTTGATAACAGTAAAAACAACAAAGTCCAGTGCAGTGAGAGATGATACAAACCCTTGGAACATCAGAAATTGAAACATTTTAAAATTTTTATCCTTGTCTAACAGAACTTGCAGTGCAGGCAGGGAAGAGGAATCTGGAAATATCAATCAATCTATTTTTACTGTCTTATGATAATTAACTACCTTGTAAACATGGTTGTGGTCTGCTCTGTCATGCCTCTCTACACCTGTCGCTGCATCAATCTCTGGGACATAAAGACGGGTTTTGAAATCAACACCTTGGTTATACAGCTCATCAATGCGATGGTGGTAAATGCACGTTGCCACAATAGACTGAAACTTGTCACGGAAGCTTTCCATTGGCACATTGTGGCGAAATGGATACGGTGAATGACCTGGGGGAACGAGCTTGCCTCTTGTATGGGTCAAAGCATCTTCCAGTGACATACCACCAGTCTGAAGCCTGTAAATCTCCTCTATCAAAGAATTAGGAATGGCAGGGTTATGTCTCCTCGTAGCATGTGATCCATCTGGTTGTACTGAAAAGTAACATACACAAGTGGGTAAATACCTTCTTTGAAACTGAAAAAAAATAAACAAAATTATCTCTCCTTTTGCTAATACCAACCATCAAAAAAGCCATATCAGCAAAAATTTAAAAATTGAGTGCTGCATAGTAAATTTTGGAGAAAAAAAGTTTGCAAGGCACCCTTTCTTGTGACTAAATCATAAAATTATTGTAAACATACCATTTACAGTCACTATCATCTCCCGAAGTGTGTTAGTTGACATTTCTTGGACAGTTGCCATATATGGAGGGCCCGAGATTCTCCTCTTGTCCTCAAACTACAGAATTCTCCATCAGTCCCGGATCAGTCACCGTACCTGTAATATGAAAATTGCAGTTCAAAAATTAAGAGGGCAATATAAAAAGTTAAGCCTGTACCAGACGAGCACGAGAGTTTACAAGAGTTTGAACTCTCACTCGCATAAAATTAACAACTCTCATGCAACTCTTTTGCTCATGTGGTTCGGTCTTAATAACAACAATTGTGTAGTCATGATGCAATTTATGTTAGAATGCATAAAATACATAACAATTCTGGTCATTGCATTATTGCAATGCACAACTCTGCTGTGTCTGTGAGCTATCTTGAAATTTCTAGCCGGGATTGCAGCTTAATTTTTCCTGATGAAGTGTAAAAATATTTTCACTGTTAAAGCTGTTCCTTATTTTCCAAAAGATAAGTGGATGAAGTATTTTTGCCACACACAGATATTCATTCACAAGTCATAGTATGCAGCAAAATTTTGAGTTGAAAATACTTTATTCTTTTGGCTTAACTGTTTTTGTGCTAGACTTTAAAAGAGACCTACCAACAGTTAGTAAAGATCCTTCACTTCACGAGTAAGGTCTCGAATAAACTGGTTATGCAATGTTCTGCATGGGACGTACTTAACCGGAAGTGCGTATGGCTTCTTGTTTCGTTGCTCATCAGCAACTATGAGGACGAAGACATGGGTGGCAGCTGTCCTCTTCTTCTTAAACAGATTCTGCAGGCAAGTCTTTACATTTGAAGCTAAGTCTTTCACTGCCACACAACACCGCTGAAAGACTGCAGAAGAAACAGTGTTTGGTTCCAGTGAGCCTAAATACTGCTCATAATCAACTGTGAAGGACTGGCATTGCTCTAGAAGAGTCTGCTACTCAACAACATTCCAGTTAGCACTCTTGAGAGTTTCTTCTGGAGTATTGGGTGCTCCAAACTTCTTACGGCAAATCTCAATAGCATCTTTTAATCCTTTGATGAGGAAGTCTCTATCCTGTTCCAAATCTTCAGTGACATGCTGAATGCATTCCCGAAGATCATGAAATGTTGATGCCTTCGAACCACTATCTGTTATCTGACGCCTCTTATCATACACTTCCCGCAATCTTGCAACCGCACCATCTCCCAGATCCACATCCCAATTCCATTCCCCTCTTTGTGACTCCGTCAAAGCCTCCTTATAATCTGTTGCATCCAACTTCACCCAGAACCTTGCTTTGGGGTTCTTTTCCTTCAGCTCATCAAGTATCCCACCCTTGTTCAAAAACAAGACAAGTATAAATGATATATCAAAAGCTGTACATCCAGCGACTTAAATAACCTAATCTCTGAGAGAAAAGTGTACAAGAAAAACTATACATGTATTTCCTGTAGCCCCTTGTTGCAATATGAGAACGGGAGAATGGATATGGTGGAAAGACTAGACAAATTTACAATAATTTATTATTCACCAAGCCATAAATTACTCAGATTTACGTGCGAAATGAAAATGACATTTCACACGTGTTGAAATCTTATATTTTGACACATGCGTCAAATATCACTTTCCCACAGAAAGTGATATTTTCTTCTGCAGGTTGTAAAGTATTAGATAACTTATTGCTTGACACTTGGAGATACGGATTTTATCTTCTTGTATTGAAACAAATTATTATCTCGAACTCGTTCGCTTTGCTCACTCATGCGAGATATTTCGATACTCAAAGATAAAAATCGTATCTCCGTGCGGCCATGTAATATCCTCTATTTATTTATCACACAAAAATGACTTTACAAGAAAAATACATATACAAAGACAATGAAGTAACTTTTACAGATAATTTAAAAACAGAATCCTATTAATACCCATGCTATTATAAAATAGTCAAGTAGCATGAGGTCAAAACTTCAGTGGTTAGATTATGATGTTATATCTTCTAAAACACTTTTTGCTTCTCTGAGATCAAGTACTTTGGTAACCAATAGAGGTAAAATTAATATATACTGGAATCTTGTTACAATTGTTTAGCATTTTACCTGAACATCTGTTCATGAGTGGAATGGTGATTTCTTGTTTTTCCTGCTCTGAGTCATCTGGCTGGTGCACAAAATGGTCTCCAGGTTTTAGGTTGTATATATTACTTAATTTGATCTAATGATAATCTGCAAATGTTACAGTTTTCAGTTCTAAACAATTTGGCCAGTTGCAAAAATGCAAACCACGTGCACTAATGATTGTACAATTCATTCAGTACTGCATGGAAAACACCATGATTACCGTGTGCTTTTAATAAGGGACTGTATAAAAACTGAAATTCAGTACAATTTTGCATACTTTGCAACCTCCCTGAAAACACATGTGGCAATGAAAATGAAGTCACCTATACAAATTATTAAGGATGAAATGCTATTTAAAATTTCTTTTCCCAGAAGAAAGCTTTTACATTTGAATTTTAATATAAAAACTTCTACAAAAGACAACTAATATTAATATTATTTATTTATCAATTTACTAATATTTGTGTTTTAATTTGAACTATTCTAAATAGCTCATATGAACATTATTATGCTAATCTGCATTTTATAAATGCTTTATTATTTATATTATTATCTATAAAAATTCAGGGGTCACTGAATTTGTTTCAGGTATGAAGCCTGTGGTAGAGTGCAATAAGTTTTAAAATTTGACTTATGTAACTTGACGTTGCTGCAATAGTTGGCAACTGAAAGGGGATATATTGCATAAATATGAACTCTTCAAGTCAAATTGGGTCTTAATGGTGGTACATGAGCAAAGAAATTGTACTGTAGTACTACAATTTCCGCAATACAGATTAAAGCTTACCTTGAGAGGATTTTTTATGTCTGCTTGACTCAAACCACTCCACATGGGTCCAGCAAAGAGCTTTTGGAACCGCCCAGGAAACTCAGCTGTCATAGTTTCATGCCAGAGTTCGTAATCCTTTGGTACATAAATCTATAATCACAATATCAGTACCACTGCTTTTGAATATCTTCCATGAGAAAATCCAAAACAACTATTCCAGCTTTGACTTTAGGAGAAATCCCTTTTTCAGTACAGAAGACTGTATGCAAAACATGTCTCATGCTGCAGCGACTGTTTTTTTTTCAAGTGTCTAACTGTGCAAGAGCATGTAAGAATATTTTATTCTATAGAAATGTTTAACAAAGATGACAAAACCAAAAATTACATTTGGGAATTTATTTATACCACTAAACAATCGTTGGAGATACACAAATTTCACTTCTAAGTGCAAAATCTTTGTAATACTTCTTATGGTTCAGAGCTTGACAAAGATTTATTCAAAGTCATGGATGTTTATAAAATAAGGTATATTCACATTTTAAAACAAAATAGTCTATGGCCTCATTATCACCATTAATTTAAGTGACAAATTTATTATCCTCAATTCCCTGCTACTATTTAAATTTTACATATATTACACAACAGTTTCAAAGTATCTTTATGCAATTTTTATGGCATACCTAGAAAGCACACCTGACTTGTATTGGTGCAGGAAAAGAATTCTATACAATATTATACCATCCCAAATGGCATTCTATTCAAACGCATAAGTGAGCCAGTCTCACCAGATTGATCAACTGCAATACACTGTGCAAACTTGTATAACAAGTTATTTTTCCCTACTGACTGAAATATTTTCATTGCACTTAAGGATAATGAGGCAAAGTCTGATGGAGTGGTGTCAATCCCAGTTGCTTGTACAGCTTTCAAATACAACTTATCAAGTAAATCCTGCTTCTCTTTATCTTTCAGTCCTTCCACCAAGGTATTAACAGAATCCAGTCGATGTAATTTCTTGAACAATGAAGCAACAATCTTTTAAGACAGTGTCTCCAAACGATCCAAACCTTCCAGCACAGCTTCTTCCACTTCAAATTTAGGCGTTCTTCTAATTCTTTTAATAATCTCATCATGATCAGATAGCTTTATTTCTCCCCCTTCTTTTTCTTGCGTGTCACCACTGTCTTCTGCACCTTCCAAGTATCCTTCAACTGTGAGGCCAAAGTGCTCTTCTGCTGCCTCAACAGTCCCATACTTTTTCTTGAGGTAAAAGCATTGTTTTCTCACAGCAGGACCTAAGTATTTAAAAAAAATGATCAATGTGTTACTGAAATGAAATTTAGATACAGATCATAGTATGAAATTGAAAATTGAACATAATATAAAAATTAAAATTATTTTTAGGATTAATTTTTATATAGCAAACACCAGATATTTTCAAACTTTTTTATGCCAATAAAATCATCTTTAAATCAAAATAAACATCTTCCACATCCAAAAATGGAATTAATCATTCAAATCGAAGAATAGTTTTCAAACTGACGTGACTGATATTAAATGAAAGAAGGAAACGGTCAATACAAAGCCAAAGAATGAAGTTCTAATGAGTTGTCTTTTCGCATTAACAGTGTTTTGCATTTATAGGGTAACACTAAAAATCCATCCTGATCTCAGTTGTGTGGATCTAGCAGACTCTCTAATAGAGGTTGCCAGCTGACCCCAATAAGGATTCTTCTCACCATAACCTGGCCACTGGAAAGTCGATGAATCCAGATTGTCACTTTGAAACAATGCTATATACTCAATAAGAGCTCGAATTTCTCTTGTCTGCCATGAAGTGGCTTGCTTCTTTGATAGATTCGGCACAAAACGCATCTCCTTTAACGGCGAAAAAACTTTTCTCGCCCTTCTTGGAACATTTTTGTCGACCTACAACAAGAAAATCGAAAGTGGATGAATCAATCAAAGCATTCAACCGAGTCAAATACCGTAAAACCTCGAAAACAAGCCCAGTGGGCTTAATCTCGAAAAGAAGCCCATCTCGAAAAGAAACCCCCCTCTTGAGTTTGCAAAAATAATCTCGAAAAGAAGCCCATCTTGAAAAGAAGCCCAGTGGGCTTCTTTTCGAGATAGTATGGACTTCTTTTCGAGACTGTAGGTATTGGCCGAAAAGAACGACAGACAAAAAGAAACAGATAGTGGTTTATGGTTTTCATCATTTAATATCAGCGGCTTTGAATCATTCTGTAGGTCAGACCAAAGTTCTTCTTG